>JABUQX010108913.1:7500-29397 GCA_015478945.1 Trachelipus rathkii | reverse complement strand
GCCTCCCTTCATATTGCTAACTACTCTCTTTCATAAAACACTTTTACTACTGGGGGTGATCAGGCCAAGTCACTATGCGTTGCGGGTACTCCACGTGGGTAAACATTTGCTTAATTTTTCCACACTTGATTAGGAATCATCATTTGTATCTTGCTCGTTTTTTGTTCTTAGTGCAGTTTTCAATTATTTGCACTAGCATCTTTGGTAATTCACGCTGTGTTTCTTTCATCCACTATTCTCTGGACCTGTAGTAATATTCTTCCCCAATGACTGTGGTATTTGATTTGTTACTTTTGTAGAGTGTGTGGTGTTCTTCGTAGTAGTTTCGTTTTTTATTCTTTTCCTTTAATCTTAGGATATGTATATTAGTTATCGTAGTATAGTTATTCGTATTATTTATATAATATTATATACTATATATAGTATCTACTTTTTATATATTATTAATATCCTTATACTATTATATCTATATCATTTTACTACTTTATATACTATCTAGTGTCTATTGAAATTATACATAATTTTATACTTATTTTTATTAGTCATAGAATATTATATATACTATATATATTACTTATTACTTATTGTTCTATGATATATCATTTATAATTAATTATTATTAGTTTATACTAGTATCTGCTTTTATAGTATATTTATGTAGTTTAGTATCTATTTGTATTTAGATTAATATTAGTACTTATATATTATCACGTTTTTATATACTATAATATATATAACCTTAGTGTATGGCAGTTCCCTACCCTCACTATTAATAATTATGTAGCACTGGATATACTGACACGTACATTAAATTTTATATTCATATTATTTCATTGTATATAGAGTATTCATCTTATACGACTCTTTTCGTGGGTCTATCTTCCAATGTTATTTCGGTTTCAGCCGCCGTGAAAATCGTCGCGCGTCAATCGGAACGTGCCTGGGTCATGAGGAAGGTCAAAGTCTTAGTGTTACGTCTCGCCTATTATACATCATAATTGAGAGATTGCGTTGAACCTCACGTATAAGAAGAGAGAGCGCGTTGTTATATTCTCTACGGCCTTGCTTAATACCGACTTCATATTGCTTTGTTTGCGTTCATAAAATTACTCTGTCTGTTATTTGACTTGTTCACCAAAGCTTTATTAATGACTGTATTACTGAGCCTTCATTGTTAACTAATTGGTTTCTGATTTTGCATATTACCGTTGCTTTTTAACTCGCTACCATTATGTTACTATCTGTCTATAATTATGCCGTCTTAGATAATAAGTAAATATTGGTCAATTACCTATTCTTCCTTTTTAATTACCTTCATAACTGTACCATTATCTTCTCAGGGTTGATATCAGAGATTGTAACTTCCCATTCAGTGACTGAAACATCCTATTATCCTTGATACTGATTGAAGAGTGTCCAAGACAGTGAATTATTCAATACAGTGCCCTAATTAAGACAGTGAAAGTGAAAAAAAAGTGGATCAATACACATCACATTCATTCAAAAAAGATTATTAAGAAAAGAAATACTAATCAGTGTCCCATAATTCCTACCAAGAAGAAGTGAAAATCTGTAAAATTTGCTCCAACTTTGGAAACAAACGACAAAAGAGAGATTCATCCTACAATCTGGCCTGAAATTTCAAACCCATTATTTCTATCTATCTCCTCATCTCATTCTCAATATCGAACTGGAGAAGAAGCGCACGTTTCCAAATGAACATAATGGAATCTCACCTACTTACAAAGCAATATATTATGTCACCTTGATAGCTATCGCAGACAAAAAACCTATCTGGAAGAAATGAATTTCTCTAATTATATCATCTCACTAGTATCTGATGAACAACTAATTTGCGAACTTCAAAAATGTTCTTCAATCAACATTGTTACAATCTAATCAAGACTATGGGATAGCGTGGAGGCTTCCATGTGACCAAGGGAGTATATACGTTGGCAGAATATCTTATGTTATGGCCAAACAATTAAAATTATTTTAAATATTAGAGGTAAATTTTTTGACAATTGATTTTTTATCATACTGTTGTATAAATTAATTTCATAATATTATTAGTAATGGTAGGTAGTACATTATTATATCTATTTATTCTTGTTATATTCGTTAGAAATTATAGTTTATTTATTATTATTAAGTTTCATCGTTATTTTTATTAGCATATATATGTTATTGGTAGGGGATCATGATTTTTTTTAATAAATCATCGCTATGGTATATGTCGAGAATTTATTTTAAATTCATCAAAACTTATAATAATTATAATATGCTTACGTGTCGGTTTGTAATACGGTATACGTAACAATTTATTGGATATGTTATTATCTTACAACAATTTTATATAATTACAGACTATATCATTAACTCTAGAATATATACATTTCTGCTTTTCGTGTATATTTCGTGGGCATTTATTTGTGGGGAAGGGGAGAATGTTTTCCGCTCGCACGAACGATTAAAATATACGGACATTACTTGATTTTTAGTGATGTGTTAATGCTATTACAGTGAAGGGTCCTTTTAATCATTATAAGTTCATATTTGTGGCATTGTATAAAATATTAGATCATTATATTAATGTTATATGGAGTAGTTGTTTTGTGTATGCTAATTCTATATTTATAATGTATTTTTATTATTATTATTATGATAATGTTCAAAGTTTATTGAATCTTTATTATAATATTATATATATTATATATAGTAACGCATATTTTTACAGGTATATATAAGGTAATAATATATGTTTGAAAATACTGACTGTAATAATAAGCATGCTAGTAATAGAACTTTTAATTACGATAACGAAATTGAGGACGAGGATGTTAGTGATCTGATGTTATGCATGGTCTAATCACATGAAAGTGACTTCTGGTGGGGGAGGGGTTATTACTTCCTCCAGTTTGAGTCATTGTTATATCTAATTTTCCCTCAATGGAAACGGGATGAGAGTTGCGAGGCAGTAGTCTGTTTTAAGTTGTATGGACTCGACCTTATCTTTTCGAAGCAGTTCAGAGTAATTATTGGTGTATCAGATATATTTGAATCGGATATTTGAAAATACTGTGATTCTGACATTGAATTCGCCGGGGGTGGGGGGGGTAGAGTTATCCGATATGCGCTTATGATTTAATTTTTTCTCTGTGTCGAGGGCTGAGTTTGGGAGAACTGGGACACTGGAATTTTATTATTTTCCACCAATTGGATCATATATATATAATAATAATATTATATAATAATAATACATAAGTTTAATATCTTTGTAACATAGTCGTATGTTAGTAGTGAGTAGTACTGTATATATATACTATTAATAATTATAATGAATAATATGAAAGTAATAATAATGAATAATCTATTCTAAAGATTATACATAATCTTAATAATATTATTTATTATATATTATATATATGAATATATTATATATATTTTATAATAATAATAATTGATATATTATATAATATTAATAATACTAATAACTATAATAATAATGATGATCGATAGCGAACGATTATGATGATATTTACTATATAAATTTTGGAAGTGAGAAGGATATATACAACCTTTTTAAAGAAAAATTGTGTTAATGTTGATACTTTGCGTAATGTGCTACAAAGAGAGTGGTTTTTATGAAATTTTGTTATTCTTATTACTGGTATATGAAGTAAATGAAATATTATGTTTTTTTACTGAGGATTTGGTAGTTCTTTATATTAATACGAACGTTTCAGTAGGCAGATAGGAATGTTGGGGGTCGTAAATGGTTCATGTGACAGGCAGTAAGCGGAAGCATTTGAATTCTTATTTTATAATAAAATTAATTAAGATGTACATTGGACTTTGATAGGCTAATTGTATATTTGTGTCGCTGTTATTCGCTGCTAGAGGTCATTCAATATTCTGGGGATAGTCTTTTTGGGAAGTATGGTTCATTATTTCGACTTAAATATACTTTAGCATGCTTGACTCTTACCTGAACAAATCCCGTATTCGTTTCGATAGATAATGTAAGCTCTGTCTTATCTTACGTCCAAGTGCGAATTCGTTCTTACCTTTTACTTTGTTCTCCACTTTACGTGGGATATTTTATTTTTTTTATTCTTTCTCTTCCATTCTCCTCCTGATCGCTATTGGGGAAAGTCATTGTTACGATGGGGCTCTATAAATTGATTTAGTACTTTATTAACTTCTCACTGCCGTGAAGATCTGAAATTATATAATCAACATTGAATATAGGCCGGTCTATATCTTATGTATATAGTTAGGTTTATAATGAAACATGTAGACATCTTTCTGTATATGGGATATTGTTGAATTTTAACAAGGGTCTGTTTCTACTATATATTTATTGTTTTAAATAGTTATTAAGAATTAAATTTTGAATTCAACAGTAAACGAAATTACTACGCTTTATACAATAAAATAAAAAAAAAAAAAAAAAAAAAAAAATAAACCTGTTCATTCCCTACCACACCTCACCATATATGTAGACTTGAATATATTGCATTTTTCCGTACATTAATTTTAATTATTATCATTAGTATAAGAAAAATATTTAACGACTCTATCGAATGACTCCATTGTTGTAAAAATGAGTCGCAGCCGCGGAAACGTGCGTCCAAACGGAGTGCCTGGGGTATGAAGGGAAAGGCAAAGTTACATAGTTCAGCGTACTCATTATATATATTCAGAAGTTAGTAGATGCGTTTTAGATCCTCCATACGTTTATTGTAGAGAGGTCGTGTTATAGTTGCTATAGGCTTGTTAAAAAGACCGGGAAATTGGTGTTTTGGTTTATAGAAATTACTGGTGTTTGACTTTCACCAACTTTATTAATGACTGTGAACTAGCCTATTGTGTTAATTAAAGGATTGATTGCATTATTAATTGTTTTTAACATTGATACTATTATTTACTACCTGATTTAATTAGTTTAGAATAAAAGATAAAAAAGCAATTACCCCTTTTTATTACCACTGTACTTAATCCAACTTCAGGGTGATAATAATATATATATATATATATATATATTATATATATATATATATATATATATATATTATATTATATATATATATAATATTTAGTATATATATGTATATTATAATACTATATAATTATATATATATATATATTTATATATTATAATATATATATATATATATATATATAAATAATATATATATATACTATGTTATATATATATAATATATATATATATGATATATATATATATATATATATATTATATAATATATATATATATATATATATATATATATTTAATATATATATATATATATAATATATATATATATATATATATATATATAATATATATAATAATATATTACTATATATATATAAATATAATAATATATAAATTAATATAATATTATATTGTTCGGAAATTGAAGTTATTTAATACTGCAACACAAAAGCTGCACGAATTTAATTTGTTCTAATATTGTGTTACCAAACAAAAAAATTTGCCTTTATAACGGGGAACTAAGTAAGTTGCATAGTATGAAGGTCATTTATTTCCACAGAACCAAAGCGTTTTTATAGCTCCTAGTTTTATTACATCTTTTCTTCTCTCTTTTTAACCAATCATCATTTTTACATTTGAAGATGGTTCAAAAATGCTTCTTTAGCGTTTAGATTAATGGTATTAACATCGGAGAAGAAGCTGTAGAGGCGCTGATCTTTTTTTGTAATTTCTTTGCACTGGGATACCAATAGCCTTAATGCAAGTGTGATATGATGTCCATTTTCCATTATAAGAAATGTTAACATTGGATATGAACTGGTGTACGAAAGCAGCAGGTTCTTTAAGCAATATCATTCTTTGTATCCATATGAAGTGCAATGTTTAGCGAGTTGGAACGATCTTTGATAACAAGTAAAGCATATGGAATAATCTAAGCCTCGTTTTTGAAAATTAGACCTTCAAACTTTCATTTTCGCTTTACCATTTTCCAGATTAAAAGTATGTTTGTATCATAAAATTCTTTATCAAATATCTTGACAATAAATATCCGCGCAGCACATCCGAAGGGCAAAGCGCGGATGCGGATGCGGATCTTTAATCATGTGCGGATGGCGGATGTTACCTGCATCACTAATTATATATATTATATTATTATTATATATATTATAGTATAATATATATATATATATTATATATATATATATATATATATATATATAAATATATATATATATATAATATATTATATATATATAATGATACGTTAAAGCAATCTCTTATGACCATTGTAATAATTAAATTCATGATTTATTAATAGTTTATCGATTTTCATTAATAAAATATAGATATATATATATAAATGGGATTGGTGATTAATCTTAACTATCAATCATTTGTTATTATAATAATTAAACAGTTATATTCTATTATTTATATTGTTAAAATTATTTCATAATAATCATTTTAAATGAATGAGTCAAAGGAGATTTTACTCTTCATCAGCGGGATTCGAACATTGGACTCCGCGTCGCTGAGTAACAATGACCGGGAGCTTTATCCACTAAGCCATCCGCGTTCCCAAAAAAGAACGTTTCTAGCGTAGTTTTTAAAGCTCCCGGTTTTCTCATCCCATAATTGCGGATTATTCAAAGGCCTGGCCCCATTAAGACAAGGTTGTGCCTTTTCTTGTATCTTGGCATGTTCTGCCCCATCTCTCTCCTGTCGACAGGGCCCCACGTAGGGTAAGGCACGCTGTCACGCTCGATTCTGATTGATCCATTCAATTTTGGTTAAACAAGCTAAGGTTTCTCAGAATAGTGGTTTATTTTTCTTATAAAAATTATAATCAATATGCAGAGCGCAAATAAATTTACGCTTTACAAGGTTACGAAACGTAAGAATGCTCGAGTTTGCGTTCGTTTTTGTCAAATTTAGCACAAATGTAGAAAATTGCTCACCAAACTTAAGGAATTTCCTAAATTCTGTAAGGCTGCTATTTCCCGTGCTTGCCGAATTTAGGACGTGCTTTTCAAAAAATGTAAACAAACAAGATGGCGGTGTGGTAGGTACGTTTGGTTTGATGAATGTTTCATTCAATAAAATTAGCTTTAAATCTAATTTCTTCCAAATCGATAAACTCCATCACAATAGTTGATCAATTATTTGTAATATAAACCATTTGTTAATTTTTTATTTCTGTTTATTCCAAAACCAAGTGGTCCATCACAACAGCTGATTCGAAATCTTTGTAAACAAACGTTCGTTTATGCACGAAATTAGTGCTAAAACTGGGTGAGCATTTCTTATCGAGTGTAAGCACAAGTGACAAAAACGATAACGGCTTTAGCTGCTTTATTTTCTCAATAGACAAATATTATAAATCTGAACTTTGAGACTACAAAACTTTTTTCATGGTTATATCTCGAGAGTTTCATAACCTTAATTTTTCGTTACAGTTCATATCACATATCTCATGTAAGTTTCATGAAAATCTTTCCCCGAAGGGGATTTTCAATAAGAACCTATTTGTTTCTCAATTAAGACTAGGAATTTAAAATGTCTAAATTAGAAAAAAGAAGAAAAATTAGATCGTTTTCGAAATTTTCACAACAGTTTGTTAGTGGTTAGGTAATGTTTAAAACTTTCTTCGTCATTTTTGTGAAAACATACGAATCCTGAATTCTTTACTGAATAGATATAGCATGAATAGATTCTATAGTAGTCTAATTTGTTAAATAAAACTTAGAAAACAAAGAAAATGAACCAGAGAGGGAAAACAGCTTTTATCGGAAAAGTTTTTTTTCTGTCTTTGGAATGTAAAAAGATTATTTATTAATAGGCCTATCTTGAGAGAAAGCAAATGATAAGCAAGTGTCATAAAGCCTTACTGTATAGATTAAAATCACCTATTGAAGAAAATTTGCAAGATATGACAATTAAAATACATTTTCATCAAAACAAAACGTCTGCACATTTCAATTTCAAAGCACAAATTGATTAATTCAACAACTGATGAAAAGAAATAGTTGCTTAAAGTTTAAACCAAGAGGTAAACGAAACTTTAATAATATCATCAAAGTTTTCATGTTTGATTTTAGATATATCTTAATAATAATATAACGTATTATCAATTGCTTCGTTAAAATACCTTAAAACAATTAACCCAACAGAAACTGATTAATTGCCAATTACTTGAAGTTAATAGGAATTGAATATTAATTGGCGTTGACGATATCGATATATATATATATATATATATATATATATATATATATATAGTATATATATATATATAAGTATATATAATATATATATATATTACTATATATAATATTAATAAATATATATAAAATATATATAAATATATATATTATATTATATATATATATATATATATATATATATATAATATATATATATATTAATATATATATTTATATATATATAACATATTATATATATATATATATATATAATATAAATATATAATATATATATATATATATATATATATAATAAATATATATTATATATATCTATATAATAATATATATAGTTAATATATATTATATATATATAATATATTATAAATATTTAAATATTGGGAATAGTAGATAATATGTAATTTAACTTTTTAATTATATTATAATATATATTATATAATATATATTATATAATATATACTATATCTATATATATAGTATATATATATAGTATATATATATATCGATAATCGTTAACGCCAATTAATATTCAATTTCTATTGACAATATCGACATATATATATATATATATATATATATATATATATATATATATATATATATATATATATATATAGTATATATATATATATATATAATATATATATATATATATATATATAAATATATATTATATATATTCATAATATATATCATACTATATTATATATATATATTATATATATATATTGAATATATAATTATATTATTATTTATAACTATACTCCATATATATATATTACTTATTGATTGTCAGGATAATAATTTACGTTATACATATATGACTTACCATTTATTAGGGAGGTAAATATACTTAATCTCACTGGGAGTATTTATTTATCAT
Source organism: Trachelipus rathkii (assembly GCA_015478945.1). Taxonomy (NCBI): domain Eukaryota; kingdom Metazoa; phylum Arthropoda; class Malacostraca; order Isopoda; family Trachelipodidae; genus Trachelipus; species Trachelipus rathkii. The sequence continues at coordinate 20,285 of JABUQX010108913.1, read as the reverse complement.
TATATATTGTTAGCTAAATAAATACAGTATTATATATAGTATATACCGTAACACTTTCAAGTAATTATTGCTAACAATAAATAACAGAAAGTTATTCAATGAGCACGAATATATCGACACATTAAGAGGGTAATTAAGGAAACCCCATGAATAAGTAAACAAACAAATAAATAAATAAGTAAACAAGCAAAAAAAAAAAGTAAACAAATAAACGAACAAACCATAAAATTCGAAATAAGAAAATTTGAGCAAAGAAAAAGGATAAAAAAAGCAATATAATAAATAGTATGAAAAAACTTTCATATTACATCGATCTGCAAATGAATTATTAACATTAATTTAAATTTGAATAAGATACGTGTACACTGATAGAAATATATATATAATATATATATATATATATATATATTATATATATATATATTATATTATATATATCCTGATATAATATTATATTATAATACATATCATATTTTATATAATAATATATATTAAATATATATATATATAAATAAATATATATATATATATATATATATATAATATTATATATATATATATATATATCATATATATAATTATTATTATATCTATAAACAGTGATAATGTTTATATATTTACTTTTAAGAGATTATAATTAATATGTATGTATTTTATATATATTATATATATATATATATATATTATAATATTATATATATATATTATATATATATATATATAATATATATTATCATTATATTATTATATATATATATATATAGTATAATATATATATATATATATATTATATATATATATATATTATATATATATATATTATATATATATATAAATTATATATATATATATATAATATATATATTATTATATATAGTATATATATAATTATATATCTATATATGATATATATTTATATATTATTATTTATATATATTAATATCATTATTATATATTTATTATATATTATATTATATATATATGTAGTATGATTACTCATTATCCTCTACTTTATATAATTATTGATATTATTAATATTAACTAATGTATATTATTATAATAAGTATTATACTTTCTATATATTATTATAGTATCTCTTATTTATATTATATCTCTTTATATTATACGCTAATATATATATATAATTTATTATAATATTTATATTATATATATTATTAATTATTATATATCTATTTCTAAATTATATAACCTCCACATATAATATTATTTATAAAATATTTATTATCACATTTGTATATTATATTTATATATATTCCTAACTATCTGTATAATATCCACGTCCTCGCTCTTCCCCTGAGCTTCTATCTATATATATATATATTATATAACAATTGTATTTTCTTGTATTTATATTTAATGTTCACCCTTATTATTAACTAAATTTTCTACCCTTATTTATTTATTACTATAACAATTCATAATATTTACTCTTATCATATCTAATGTTAGTACTAATACCAACCTAGTAATATAGCTCCCTATCTATATATTATAAGATCTATCTCTATATATTATTTAATAATAGATTACTCATGAAAACAACAGTTAATCATTTTATTTCCTACATATATAGTCATTAGTCATAATCCTATCTATATATATTACTATTATTGATCTCAAGTCACCTCGGACTTACTCTTACTAACCTTCACTATATAGCCATCGTATCACACTACTATATATCACTCATACTCATACTACCATAACTTGACCCACTCACACTCCACTCACCTATTAATAAAACATCAGATATATAATAAACTTATCTTACCATTAAATATTATACATAAATTAAATTACATCTTCATATTCTATCATATATATTCTATAGCAAAATCTATCATATTATTAGACGTCCATTTAAATATCTATCTCATCTCCACTATCTATTCCACACTAAACTAGTATTATCACTTATATATATACACACCTCATTACATAATACTTCACCACAACGTCTATAACTTAATGTCCGTCATTTACAGATTATCCACTTATCATTTTACCATTATTCTCATACATTCAGCTAGCTTACTAATTTATTTATACTATATACAGATCACACCCATACTTACGACACTCTTTCAACGTTTCTACATCATTGTCTTAAAACCCTATCATATTTATGCTCGGCTCTGCAATTTAATATATATAATTTTCAAACTAGGTACATATAAAACTATATTCCTGATTTGTAAGCTGTTTATACATCATAATTGACTGAATCACAATCAGTATATCTGACGTAGAGGCCAGCTTGACTTATACTAGTGGCACTATATCTGTAGGGTGAGCCTGTGCATGTTCAGCTAACGAGATGAGTAATGAGGGCTCATGAACCATTATACCAGAACTAAAGTAAAAAGGCTAACACCTTTTTGGATTGTATATCATATGTAATATGGGGAGCAGGCCCTATTAGATAGATATAACTACAGTAAATATTTCGCCGGGATCATGAAGAAAACCGGGTAAGACTTTTAAAAAAAACTACGCTTAGAAACGTATCTTTTTTGGGAACGCGGTGCTTAGTATGGATATATCTAATGACTTCACTCATATAGGTATTGAGTGCACTCTCACCTCTCCAGACCTCACGATGAGCGGTATGATTATATGTTCGAAATCTCACTTAGCTGATTTGAAAAAAGATAAAGTTATAAATCTTCACTTTTAGACTCATTTTGCTATATTTAATAAATGTAATATTTAATATATTATTAGAAATATAATTTATTATTATAATATATACATAATATTATATAATAATTATTGAATATATATAAATATAATCATGTAATGTTATAATAATATATTATTATTAATTATATTATACTAATTTCTATATATTATTAGTAATATATTAGATTAGCTTACTTACCTTAAATAAGACTCTCATACCACTTACCACCCCTACCACTACTCTACTCACCCTACATTGGTATTATTATATATATGATATATATACTTTATATATTATTATTTATGAAACGATAATAACATCCATTACGATCACATATAATGTACCCTTTAGAAACCCTTTAACATATATGATAGCTCAAATTAGAAAGAATTATAGGTTAATTCGTCATATCAATAGTATAGTTAATATTCAGTATAGGTATATAACATATAATATAGTATATATAATTATATAATATAATTATTCTAATTATATAATAAATAGTATAGTATTTACTATATGATATTATATATATATATTATATTCAATCTTAATATACTCCTCTCTCAAATCATAATTAAAAAAATATAGGTTATTTATATATATATTAATTATATAGTAATATTTATATATATTTATAATATATTATATCTTAATAGAAAAGACATATAATAAGTATATATAATATATATAATTAATAGTATAATTATGTCATAGGTTAACATTATACAGCATTACCTGGCACATTAATATTAAAGTAATTCACTGCAAATCTACGCGCATCTCACTGCGACTTTCGAGGTCCTGAGGATTTATAGTTGCTAGCGGGATATATTATTGTCAAGAAATAGTTTGAATAAACGAATTTATATTTTATATTATAAGGATAAAAAACATAACGTTTTCTTAGTACTCGATACTGAAAACTAATGTAAGTCGCGGAGAATGTGATTAAAAGATGAAGTGAGCAGTATAGAAAGTCAGGAGATCTTGCGCGCTTAGATAGAGCTACCGATATACCAATTGTATAAAAGAGACTACAAAAGTTGCGAAAGAGCTAATCTCTGTGTGCTACTTAAATTACGATATAATTGAACACCTTAATGAATAACAAGAGATCATTTTTGTGCTCTTATAAGTACAGCATGGAATTTCTGTATCAGCTGACCTATAAGTTTACACTAAGTGTCTACTAATTCTAGTGTTGTTTCTATGAATGAGTCCTTTTGTTTCGAGACTGTATGTAGACATTCCAATGAGTCATTGGTCAACCAACAAAACGCCTCATTATCCAAAATAAGCAGTATGACCTTTCCAATTATTTTCAACAAAACATTTAAAAGAGATCAGGGTCTAAAAAGGCCTTATCTGGACAAATTAGACACAACACTTTGTGGATGTTTTAAAACACGTCGCACAGTTTTTACCAAATATTACTATATAACCATGAACTATTTAGTAACTCTTTGGGATTATGGCTTGCGAAGTACTAAACAAAAACATCGTACCTCACCATTGTAAATCTTCCAGCACTCAAAGACAAATTGGCTTATCTTTATCAAATACGAAGTCGCGGAATATAGAGCTCTAACAATTATGGTCACACACTGATGTAAAAAAACCCTTATGCTAAACATGATCAACTTAAAATTCACACGAAACTAGCTATTATTTATGGCTTTGGCCTTAGCTTCTCTCTACCAAACCTAGATCCCTGGATAAACCAAACCATCAACTTTAACAAATGGAAATTATTCCTAAAAAATACAAGTATAAATTGTGATATCCTCTTCGAGTATCTTTTAAAATTTTATACAAAAACACTTCTAAAGCACTCAGGCTTCCCAAATAGATTCTTCGTGGCCTTAAAAAATCTCCATAATAATAGAACCATACATAATAATTCCAGTCTAGATTAAGGGAGTACCATTGTAAATCATAGAAATATGGATGAAATACACCATGAAAGCTCAATCAAATCCTAATTAAATGACAATATGGTCAACCCTATTCGAAAAACTGAACACAAATCCCTTTAAAATAACTCTCAACAACAGTTCAATCAATTAGCAGATAACTGAAATTTGTTCTCCAACGAAAAAAGACCTAGTACAAAAATTCAAGGCGCTATTATAACACTGAGTTAATCTAAATTTTAGGCAATATAGACCACATAGATTCACAAAAGAAAAATAATTCACCTCATTCTCAGAACCAGTTTATAATCAACATAATTAGCATCACCAAAATGCTTTTCCAAATGGTATTAAGCCAGCACTAACTTTCAAAACCCTCCTAGGTAATATAATTAGTCCAACTCTCACATCTAAAAATACTCGAGCTTATTTATTATTCAATAGGATTAAATAGTAACTCCTCTTTCCCGCCGATTTTCAAACACTAACTCGAGCTTCGCACGCCTACTATCTTACTTATTCACTAACGTACTTCTGGTAGACCTCCCTTTATAAATCTATTGATGATTAAAATTACGTATATCAGATACTAACATGTTTTACAACTAACTATCTTTTACCTACTATAGAAATTATCTCATGTTAAAATTATTATTTGAATTCACGCTATTTTTTCCTTTACTGATGAATATTTATAAACAAACAGCGGGCTCTCACAAGTGCAGGATCTTCGTTTCATCTCCATCATTTCATTAGAGCACATTTTCATGGAGTTGATGAAACCTATTACATAATATTCCAATTTCCTACCACAATTAACTAGCCTAAGTTATAATGTTGATTAGATGTCTTTTGGCAATAGTACGCCAGGAATTATAAACACAGATAGCAATCTTGAACTTTATAATCTAACAACATACTCAATACTTCTTCGATTAAATTCACGTATAGAGAGGATTATCAGATATATCAATAACATTTCCTTTCTTAGATTACTGGACGTAATAATCAACTCCATCCTCTAGTTAATCTACTAGATAAATCTCTGCTTAAATTCTTCCGTTTCCTGATATCAGCTATTGCGTTATTCTATCGAAAGTGCACGATTTGAGTGTTCACAAAAATTGCAAAGTTTCTGAGTGGACTTACTTTTTAAGAGCTTACAAATTATGTAATATTTTGATAAATTTAGATCAAGAATTAAAATTATTAAAATAGTTTCTACAAAATATAAGATTCCTTGCAAACTTTATAAATAATCTCTTAACACGTAAAAGCTAAATAATACTTAAATATTTTCATGACACGCGTCTACCGAAATTTACATCATGTGTATGCCCCATACCAAACTTACAAAATGATATAGTTATTAAACGACTAATCATACCATGATAACCATAAAAATATTGTACATTCTATTAATAAACCTAATACTAAAACTATAGTGTTTTACCCAACGATAAACTATCGAAATAAAAACTGCGAATATATACAAATCAATTGCCATACATTGTGATAACAAATTCATAGGGCGAAACTACAACGTCACCATAGATTCGACCACGCTAAAAACTGACCGCTTCAAAAGACTAATACACATACTCATCCCCGCGTCGTCTAGACATAGACAGGATTGCTAACCACCAGTATCAAATATAAATTCACCATAGTATTATCATGAAACTATTCAAAAAACCAAAATAAGGAAGTTAACCGAATCATTTATTATAAAAAACAGTAAAAATTTTAACCTACAACGAGGAGAAATTACAATAGATGAAAATACCATTATAATAAATACCTAAACAGAATCAAAAACCATTACTAGAAACTACTCTAAAAACAAGTTTCAAGAATATGAAAGCGCAGCTCGGGTAAACATCAACTTTGATGCTGGAAACAAAACCAGGATTGCTAGAAATAAATAGCACAACAATCAAATGAAAGTTTTTTCCAAAAAAACGGCCTCAGTCCTGAAGATTGTTAAATGCGATACGCTTGAACGTAAAGCTAGATATTCCTGTTAAATGCATATTCTCTCACCCAATGTCTTTCTCATAAAGTGCTATCACACGTCTAATTAAGTATTTTGTAAATTAATTCTTAACTTTTAGTTGTCAATTCAAGAAGCTGTCATGAAAAATAAATTCCAACTTTTTTCAAGCTTCTTTTTTGGTATCTACCTCAAGCGGAATTTATTTCATCTTTAAAATTTTAAACTAAGATATTTAGCAGTTCGACAAGAAACTTTACAATATGGATCCGAACGACCAACAAGAGGTAAATTTTTCTTAAATCATAATTACCACATAAAGAAGCTTTTCTATAAATATATGGATTCCTTGACAGCTGCAAATTTAACTAAATGCAATTTGGGTTTCTTGAAGAGTTGTTTGAACGACTGTATTATTCCAATGGGCTTGGTACCAAATAACGTATTTATCCAAAATAATGAACCTTTCCCAATTATTTTCAAACAAATACTCCAAAATAGAATCCAGGGTTTACAATATACCTTAAAAGGAAAATTTAGACAAAACTTTTGGAATTTTGAACAACTACAACAAGGTTTTTTACCAAAAATTCAATAACCATAACCTATTTACTAAACTTTTGGATTATGCTTGCGAAGTAAAAAACAGAAAAATGTATCACAGAAAAATCTCCCATAAAGAAAAATTGGATTATCTTTTCAATAGAAGTCCATGGAATTGCTCTAACAATTTGGACAATATTAAAAACCTATCAAACTATAACTTAAATCAAACCGAAAAAGCATTATTAGGCTTTGGCCTTAGCTTCTCTCTACCAAACCTAGATCCCTGGATAAACCAAACCATCAACTTTAACAAATGAAAAAAATTCAACAAAGATACAAGTATAAATTGTGATATCCTCTTCGGAGTTCTTTTAAAATTACAAAAAGACTTCTTAAAGCACTCAGGCTTCCCAAATAGATTCTTCGTGGCCTTAAAAATCTCCAAAATAATAGAAACCTCATAATATCCAGATCCGATAAGGGGAGTAACATTGTAATCATGAATATGGATGAATACACCATGAAAGCTCATAACCTATTAAATGACAATAGTACCTATACGAAACTGAACAAAAATCCCTTAAAAAACTCTCAACAACAGTTCAACAAAGCAATAACTGAAATTTTCTCCAACGAAAAAGACCTAGTACAAAAATTCAAGGCCTATATACCTAGCTTATCTAAATTTTATGCAATACCAAAGATCCACAAAGAAAATATACCTCTCAGACCAATTATATCAAACATCAATTGCATCACCCAAAAGTTATCCAAATGGATAGCAGCTAATTTAAAACCCCTCCTAGGAAAAATATCCAACTCACATCTAAAAAACTCGGAGCATTTTATTCAAAGGATTAAAAATATAACTCTCTCCGATTTCAACATAATGAGCTTCGACGTAACTTCACTTTTCACTAACGTACCGGTAGACCTCACCTTAAATCTATTGGAACAATACGTAAATCAGAACAACATAGTTTTTCAACTATCTTTTACTACCATGAAAAAACTGATAAAATTAATATTAGATCACGCATATTTTTCCTTTCACGATGAATATTATAAACAAACAGCGGGCCTCTCCATGGGATCTTCGTTATCTCCAATATTGAGCAACATTTTCATGGAGTTGATTGAAACCTATTACATATTTCCAAATTTCACCACAATAACATGGCTAAGATATGTTGATGATGTCTTTGCAATAGTACCCAGGAATATAAACACAGATACAATTTTGAACTTTATTAACAACATACCTACTCATATAAAATTTTTGTGGAATAAATAACAAAAATAACAAAATAAATTTCCTTGATCTTCAGATTACTTGGAGTAATAATCAACTTCCATCCTTCAGCATCTATAGAAAACCTACTTCAAATCCGTCCTATATACATTGGTATTCGAGTCACGATGTTTCCACAAAAATTGCAGTTCTGAGTGGTCTCTTTTTAAGAGCTTACAAATTATGTAATCCTGAAAATTTAGAGCAAGAATTAAAATTATTAAAAAATAGTTTCTACGCCTTGAAATAAACTAAACTTTATAAATAAATCTCTACGTAAAGCTAAAAATAAATACTTAAATATTAATGACACCGTCACCGAAATCTACTCCAATGTGTTGCCCATACCAAACTTACAAAATAAAGTTATTAAAGACTATATACCTGATAACATAAAAATAGTAAAATCTAATAACCTAATACTAAAACAAGTGTTTACCCCAACGATAAACTACGAAAATAAAACTGCCGGAATATATAAAATCAATTGCCATGATTGTGATAACAAATACATAGGCGAAACTAACAACTTCACCATAAGATTCGACCAGCATAAAAATGACCTTCAAGATAATAAACAATACTCATCCCTCGTTAGACATAGACAGGATTGCAACCACCGTATTAATATAAATTCACCATGTATTATAAAAACTATTCAAAACACCGAAATAAGGAAGTTAACCGAATCATTTATTATAAAAAACAGTAAAAATTTTAACCTACAACGAGGAGAAATTAAAATAGATGAAATAAATAATAAATACCTAAAAGAATCAAAATCATTACTAGAACTACTTAAAAAAGTTTAAGAATATGAAAGCGCAGTCGGTAACAACGATCTGGAAACAACCACGTTGCTAGAAAAATAATAGTCAAAATCAAATGAAGTTTTTCAAAAAAATCCTCAGTCCTGAAGATGTAAAGCGATACGCTTTACGCAAAGCTAGATAATCCTTGTTAAACTAATTTTACAATGTTCTATATAAAGTGCTATACAGTTAATTATCATTTTATATTATTTTATTTTGTGTTAATTCAAGAGCATGTCAATGAAAATAAATTCCCCAACTTTTTAGCTTCTTTTTGGTATCTACCTCAAGGGAATTTATTTCATCTTTATATATATATATATAATATATATATATATTATATATATTAGTATATATAGTATATATATAATATATATATATATAATATTATATATATATATATTATATATATATATATATATATTATATATATATATATAATTATATATAATATATATATTATATAGTATATATTATATATATATATTACTTTATATATATATATATATATAAATATATAATATATACTAATATATTAATATATCTATATATCTAATATATATATATAAAAAGTAATTATATATTATATAATTATATATAGTATATATATAAGTATATATATATTTATATATTATATATACTAATAATATATATATATACTAATTATATATACTATATATATATATATATATATATATACTATATATATATATATACTTTTGGTTTTGAGTTTGAATTCAAAATTTAGTTGCTAGTTTTTGAGGGTCATTTCTCAAGAATAATATCAACAATTCATATAATAAAGTTGATCGAATATAATATTTTATAACTTGTTTATTTATATACCGATTACGACCTTTAAAGAGGAAAATGCTTCTTTCTCCTAACGATCAGACAATTTTTTTTTTTTTTTTTTATTTTTAATAAGAGGGGACATATTGCATGTATATTGCTTGTAAAACAAATTACACAGATTAAACGGGGTTCTTCTTGGAAAACAATTACACGTTATTGAATTTGTATTTTCTTTCATTAAAATGGGTGGATGTTTTAAGATTATAAACGCCTCTTGTCTATTTGTACTATATTATTTATTTTTTAAAAAAAATTCATTCCAACAGTGCTTATCGGGTACTTCAGTAGTTTGGCAAGTAAGTTCTGCACGGTTAATTACATTAACAGGCAAATATATTGAAGTAGGTTTCAATATGCGCAGGTTTCACCACTCTCTGTTGGAACTCTTGTAAGTTCACTCTGACAGGGTTGTAGGAGGAGACTCGAGTAGCAACACATTATATATATATATACTATATATATATATGATATATATAATATTATATACTCATATATACACCTATATATACTTATATATATACTATATATATTATATATAATATATATACTCAATATAATATCATATATATATATATATATATATATACTATATGTATATATATATATGTAATTATAGATATACCTATATTATATATATATAATTATTATTATATATATATATATATATCTATATAATATATATACATATACATACTATTATACTATATATATACTAACTTATATATGTTATATATATATATATGATATAGTATATATATATATCCACTAAGTATATAAAAAAGAAGTGTCGTTGAATGTACTAAAAGCAAATGATGAAAGTTTCAAAAGAGAGATGCTTGGAATTATACTCAAGCGAGGATTAAAAGAAATACCTAACGCGTGATACGTAGGAGAACAAGCAGAGGTAATGAACAGTTGATCGGAGGATAAATGGGAACTTACAAGGGAATAAGAAGCTCTTCTGGAAGGAAGCGCGAAAGGTTAAGGAATGAAGAATAAGGGGAACCTGCTCAGAATAAGGAATAGGGGATGGTGCTTTGCAAACTAGATTGATGATGTGCAGGGCAGGTGGAGAAGAACACTTGCGGAAAATCTGGTATTAATATTGCGTAAGTATATGAAGAGTGATTTGTGAAGTGTGCCGTTATGAGTTTAGTAGCAAGGAGGAAGGTAATGGGTAAGAGTGAGAAAGTTGAGAATGGTAAACTCTGCAGGATAGAATGTGAAATTACTGGTTGAAAATGATCAGAATGGAGGCGAGATGGTGAATGATTGGATTTGGGAAGTTGTGTAACAAAACGTTTATGGAGGATATAGTTCCGAGGGATGGAGGAGAGCAGTTAATAGTACCCTATATAAGGGTAAGGGAGATAAAAGGAACTGTATGAAATTTAATAGGGAATTAGTTTACTGAGTGTTGTAGGAAGATTATATGCTGGTAGTTTGTCAAAAGGAGTACGTGAGTGACTGAAGGCTGATTGAAAACAAGGTGCCGTTTAGGAGTGGTAAGAGATGTGTGGACAAATCTTACAATTTGAAGCAATGATGAGAAAAAAGGGAGAAGAAGAATGAATTGTATCTAGGTTTTATGGATTTGCAACAGGCGTATGATTAGGGTTAATAGGGAAGTCTATGGCAGGTGGTTAATGATATATGTTGTGGTGGTAGGCTTTGAATTGGAATCAGAAGTATGTATGACGATTGTGTAGTGGGGCGTGTGTAAGAATAAATTGTGTCAAAAGTGATGGCTTTAGGATAATAGCCGGAGTTGAGGCAGGTTGTGTTATGTTCTCCCTTGGTTATTAAATTTGTATTTGGATGGGTTATGAAAGAATTAGAGATAGGGGTGGCAACCAAGGGGAACTCCGATCTCTCATGGTCAGTCTTATACAGGAGGGTACACCTTCATCGGGTCGTTGCAGTTGGTCCCCCACCCTTATCCAGAGCATTACACCATCCTACCAGATCGTGGTGGGACCGCCCAAGGCGGCGATTGTGTACCTCTGTCCGCGCAACCTATCCACCCTGTCCCGTGACTACATGCGAAGACCGTCCGAACACGCAGGCTAGTCACACAGAAACTGGACACTTCGCTGGGAACGCAATTCGCGGTGCATCCCCGAGCGTTAATGCTGATATACGAACCTCCCTCTCCATCGAGAGCATGAAAGTAGACAATCCCTCGCGATCAGACTCTGTCGCGCACTAAAGCCGAGTCTACACTGCTCACTGACATCATTCATACCGACTCGCGTAGGTATACGGGCAACCGCTAGCAATCGATCGCTGTGCCTACGTCCCTTATTGATATAGCTGCTATCTGTCCTAGTGGCACACCCAACGTGCCCAGGGGCAATCTTCGCGACCGCAGCGAACCGGAGTTCCTCGTTTCCGTCCGTCTGCGCGACTGCCATTACTCTATACGAGCGATATACACTCATCAGTGTGGGATCCGTAATCGCTAACTCGTGATGGGCGACGAAGCGATATACCCATGGCGCAGAATGCCCGTAAATCGCAGGTACAACCACGGTGGTGTTAGAATGATGAGATGAGATGAGTGGGAGGTGCCCTTACCTATTATATGCGGATGATTTGGTTTGGTGGCGAATCTGAAGAGAGTTTGAGGAGAGTTAGAAAGATTTGGGCAGGATGTGAAAGGAGGGTT
>JABUQX010108913.1:0-2500 GCA_015478945.1 Trachelipus rathkii | reverse complement strand
AACTCTAACAAAAGATGGAAGGCAAACCGCTCACGAAGAAGATTTTCACTGGGGGGTGAAACTGCAGCGAGCATTTAGGGAAGCAAAAGCGGCGATGGTAAACGCCACCTTATTGGCTTTTCCTGATGAAAAAACCGAGTTGCTATTGTACACGAAGGTGAGCGAGCTCACTATAGCCAGTGCTCTACTGGGAGAAGAGAATGATCAGACGAAAGTTTTCGCACTTTACAGTACAGTACTGACTGAGGTGGAGTTGGCACTACCACAGTTGGTTAAGGAGCTGTTATGCGTCAACAACAGTTTGCAAAAATATGCTTACTTAATTGCAAATAGGAGGGTCAATATCTGTACCAGCAATAGTGGATTGATCACAACCTATACAAAAAAGAGTGCCACAAAAGTGCATAACATTCGGGAGATGAACCTATTGAATTCTATTGCAAATTTTGACGTTGAATTTAAATTGGTCTCTAAGACTAAAAATAAATTGGCAATAATTTTGACAGAATTGGCTAACGAAAGAGATAAGATCATAGAGGCTGAGAAATTTCAATTGCAAATAGCTTGTTTAGAAAATGGAGAGTGGGCGTGTCTCTCTTCTCCGACAGAAATCGCCATGGAAACAGGGTTGCAATTGGAGGCGGGGCTTAGTGAATGGAATTCTCAGAATTCCATTGAGAAAGGGTTGAGCCTTTTAAATCGAACGTCAAAAGAACGGGACTTGCTGGCGTACTATAATAGCAATAATAATAAAAGCGATAATAATAATAATAATAATAATAATAATAATAATAATAATAATAATAATAATAATAATAATAATAATAATAATAATAATAATAATAATAATAATAATAATAATAATAATATTAATTAATAATAATAATAATTAATAATAATAATAATAATAATAAATTAAATAAATTAATAATTAAAAATATAATAATAATAATAATAATACATAATAATAATAATAAATAATTAATAATAATAATATAATATTATAATATATAATATATAACTAAATAATAATAATAATAATAAATAATAATAATAATAATAATAATAATAATAATAATAATAATAATAATAATAATAATAATAATAATAATAATAATAATAATAATAATAATAAAATAATAATAATAATAATAATAATAATAATAATAAAAGCGATAATAGTAGTAAAAATAATAATAATAATTAATAATAATAAATAAAAATAATAAATAAATAATAAAATAATAATATAATAATATTAGTAATATATAATAATAAAATTATAATAATAATAATAAAAATAATAATAATCATAATAATAATAATAATAATAATTAATAATAATAAAAGTGATAGTAGTAATAATAATAATAATAATAATAATAATATATAATATAATAATAATAATAAATAAATAATAATAATTAATAATAATAATAATAAATACATAATAATAGATAATAATAATATAATAATAATAATAAAGCATAGTAGTCTTCATTTTCATGCTCCTAATTGCAAAGCGAGGAAAACATGGAGAAGCATAGCGTATTATTAATAATAATAATAATAATAATAATAATTAATAATAATAATAATAATAATAATAATAATAATAATAATAATAATAATAATAATAATAATAATAATAATAATAATAATAATAATAAAAGCGATAGTAGATAATAATAATAAATAATAATAATAATAATAATATAATAATAATAATAATAATAATAATAATAATAATAATAATTAAAATAAGAATAAATTAATAAAATAATAATAAAATAATAATAAAAGCGATAGTAGTAAGTAAAAATAATAAATAATAATTAATAATAATAATAATTAAATAATAATATATAATAATAATAATAATAATAATAATAATAATAATAATAATCAATAATAATAATAATCATAAAAGAAAAAAATAAAATATAACAATATAAAAAAATAGTATAAATATTACCTTTCTCTCGTCAAGCGTAAGAGCGTCTTTCTCCCAATTTATACGATCATTAGTCAATAAAAAAAATGAAAATTAGGTAGTCAGTAGTAAAAATAATAATAATAATAATAATAATAACTAATAATAAAAAATAATAAATAATAATAATAATTAATGTATAATTTAATAATAATAATAATAATAATAAGTTAATAATAATCAATACATAATAATAATAATAATAATAATAATAATAATAATAATAATAATAATAATAATAAACATAATAATTAATAATAAAATAATAATAATAATAATAAGAATAATAATAATAATAATAATAATAATAATAATAATAATAATAATAATAATACCTAATAATAATAAAATAATAATAATAATAATAATAATAATAAAAGCCGATGTAGAAGTCAATAATAATAATAATGATAAATATAATAATAATAATAATAATAAGTAATAATAATAATAATAATAATAATAATAATAATAATAATTAAATAATAATAATAATAATAAAAATAA
>JABUQX010108912.1:30000-34266 GCA_015478945.1 Trachelipus rathkii | reverse complement strand
TCTCAAATCACTCGCAAAGCACTCCCAAATCACTCCTAAATCACTCCTAAATCATCCCAAATCACTCTTAGAATCACTCCTAAATCACTCTCAAATCACTCCCAAATCATTTCAAATCACTCCCAAATCACTCCCAAATTCCACTCCAAATCACAATTTATATATGAGATGATATGAGAGTGATTGGAAGTGATTTTGGGATATTTGAGAGTGATTGAAGTATTAGATATTTGGATGATTTGAGAGTTGATTTGGGAGTGATTTGGGAGTGATTTGAGAGTATTGAGAGTGATTTATATATATATATATATATTATATATATATGTATTATATATATATATATATATATATATATTAATATAATATAATATATATACTATATATATATATATATATATATAATATATATATAAATATATAAATATATATATACTATATATTATTAATAATATGATATATATAGTATATATATATATATATTATTTATATATATATATATTATTATATATTTATATTATTTTTATTATTAATTATATTATTATTATTATTATTTTATTATTATTATTATATTATTATTATTATTATTATTATTATCTATATAGTATATATATAATTATATATATATATATTAATAGTATATATATAATATATATTATACTATACTATATATATATATATATATATTTATATTATAAGATATTATAAAATAATATATATAATATATTATATTTATATATATAATATATAGTATATATATAATATATATAATATAGATATATATATATACTATACACATTTATATTATAGTATATTATATATATACTATATTTATATATATTATATTATAATATACTAATATATATATATATATATATTTATATAGTATATAATATAATAGTATATAAATATATATTATATATATTTATATATATATTTATATATATATTATATATAATTAATATAATATATATATTATAATATATATATATATATATTATATATTATTATATATATATATTATTATAAATATATATATATATTTATATATAAATATATATAATATATATACTATAATATAATTATATAATATATATAAAGTTGCATTTTACCAAATCACTCATAAATCACTCTCAAATCACTTCTCAAATCACTCTTAAATCACTCTTAAATCAAACCCAAATCACTCCCAAAAATCACTTCCCAAATCACTCTCAAAATATTTGCAGTGATTTGAGGAAGTGATTTGCAGAGAATTAAAGTTATTTGGGAGGATTTGCAGAGTGATTTGGAAGTGATATTGGAGTGAACTTGGGAGTGATTTGGGAGTGATTTGAGGTCATTTTGAGTGATTTGAGAGTGATTTGAGAGTGATTTGAGAGTGATTGTAATGCCAACTTTATTATAATATAGTAATATAATCGTATATATAGTATTAATATATAATTAATATATTATAATATATATAATAATATATAATAATATATTTATATATAGATACTATTATATATATATTATTATATTATATATATTATATATATTATAGTATTATATATATATTATAATATATATATTATATAAATTATATATATATAATTTATATATATATATATATTATAATAATAATGAATAATCAATAATAAATAACCTAACCTTGACTCCCTAATCACTCCCAAATCACTTCTCAAATCACTTCCAAATCACTCTCAAATCACTCCCAAATAGATCTTAAAATCACCTCAAATCACGCTCAAAATATATATATATATAGATATATATATATATATTATAATATAATATATAATTTATAATTATATATATATATATATATATATATACATATAATATATATCTATTTTTATTAATTATTTTTATTATTATTATTATTATTATGATTATATATTATTACTATTATTATTTATTATTATTATTATTATTATTCATTATTTATTATTATTATATTATTATTATTTTATTTTTTTATAATTATTATTATATATTTTATTATTATTATATCATTTTATTATTATTATTATTACTGCTTTATTTATATTATTATTATTATTATTATTCATATGATATATTATATATATATATAACTATATATATTATATATATATATATATATATAGTAGTATATATATATATATTTAATATATTATATATATATATATTATATATATACATATAGATATAAAAGTATGCATACAATCACTCTCAAAATCAACTCTCAAATCACTCTCTAAATCACTCAAGGAAAAATAGAATCACTCTTAATCACTCTTAAATCACTCAAAAATCACTCTCAAATCTCCCAAATCACTCTCAAATCACTTCCCAAATCACTCTCAAAATCATTCCCCAAATCACTCCCAAATCAATCTTAAATCACTCTCAAATCAATCTCAAATCACTGAAATCACTCCCCAAATCACTCCCCAAATCACTTAAAATCACTCAAGATCAATCTCAGAATCTCTCTAAAATCTACTTTCAAATCATCTCAAATCGACGTCAGTAATCACATCTTAAATCACTCCCAACACTTCCCAAATCACTTCCAACATCACTCCCAAATCACTCTCAAATCACTCCCAAATCACTCCAAAATCTACTCCCAATAAATCACTCTTCAAATTCACTCCCAAATCGACTCTTCAAATCACTCCAAAACACTCCCAAACTCACTCTCAAAAACATCACTCTTAAATCACTCTATCAAATCATCCCCAAATCACTCCCACAATAACTCTTCAAGATCCATCTCCAATATCACTCCCAAAATACCTCCCAAATCACTCTTTAAATCCTCTAAATCACTCGAAATCACTCCAAAATCCCTCCCCAAATCACTTCCAATCACTCCCAAAATCACCTCCTAAATCCTCCAAATCACTTCCAAATCACACTCAAATCACTCTCAAATCACTCCCAAATCACTCCCAAATCTTTCATATCACTCTCAAATCACTCTCAAATCACTCACAAAATCACTCCAAAATCACTAAATCACTCCCAAATCACTCCGTCAAATCACTCCCAAATCACCCCCAAATCACTCTCAAAATCACTCCAAATCACTTCCAATCACTCTCAAAATTCATCTCAAATCAACTCCCAAATCACTGCCAAATCACCTTAAATCACTCAGTCAAGAATCACCTCCAAAATCACTTCCCAATTACACTCTTCCAAATCCACTTCCAAATCACTTCCTAAATCACTCTCAAATCACTCTCAAATCAATCTCAAATCACTCCCAAATAACTCTTAAATCACTCTCAAATCACTCTAAAATCACTCCTAAATCACTCTCAAATCACTCCCAACACCCCAATCCACTCTTCAAATCACTCCCCCAAATCACCTTCGCAAATCACTCCTCAAATCACTCTCAAATCACTAAATCACTCCCAAATCACTCCAAATCACTCCCAAATCACTCCCAAATCACTTCCAAATCACTCTCAAATCACTCTCAAATCATCCAACACTCCAAATAACTCTTAAGATCACTCTCAAATCACTCATAAAGAAATCACCTCAAAGTTATGTGTATTTAGGAGTAGATTTATGGGAGTGATGATTTGGGAGGTGATTTGGGAGTGATTTGAGAAGTGATTTAGAGAGTGATATGAGAGTGATTTGAGAGTGATTTGGGAGTGATTAGGGAGTGATTAGGGAGTCAAGGTTAGTTATTATTATTATTATTATCAATTTATATTATTTATTATATTTTATCATATATATTAATATATATATAATATAATATTATATATATATATATATATATATACTCATAATATATATATATATATATTTAATATATATATATATATTATTATATATATAGATATACTATATAAAAGTGCATTACAATCACTTTCAAAGTATATATATTGAGTTTGAATTTGAGATGATTGAGAGGATTTGGAGTGATTTGAGAGTGATTTGGGAGTGATTTGAGAGTGAATCCAAATCACTCTCAAATCACTCTCAAATCACTCTCAAATCACTCACCACAATCACTTCGCCAAATCACTCCCAAATCATCCCAAATCACTCCCAAATCACTCTCAAATCAACTCTCAAATCACTCCCAATCCCCCAATCGCATCCAAATCCAATTCTCAATCACTCTCAAATCACTCCCAAATCACTCTTAAATCACTCTCAAATCACTCTCAAATCATTCCCAAATCACTCCCAAATCACTCTCAAATCACTCTCAAATCACTCTATAATCACTCCCAAATCACTCCCAAATCA
>JABUQX010108912.1:20000-22500 GCA_015478945.1 Trachelipus rathkii | reverse complement strand
TTGGAGCTGGAAATAAAAAATAAGAGTGAAGACCAATTTTGAAGTTCCATTGATTCATCAAAAGGTAATTGACATCGAAAAATTTTCTTTGAAACTGTTTTAAAGCAACCTAAAACTCTCATCGATTAAAATATTTTTATACTCTCAGGAAAGTTACATGCTTAATACTGATTATTAAATATTTGAAAGATTGCTATTGCTTAAAGTCCTTTAGTGTGATCTTTCAATATTGATGCAACTATCATTTGTTCATTAAAATAGATAGCTGATTACTTTAATCAGTAATTCTTTCCCAAAGTTGCAGGGAACTTTAAATTATAAGTAATAAATACCTTTGCTGATTTTATACATACAGTAAAAAGAAATTTAATAATGAATATAATTATATATATATATATATTAGTATATATATATAATATTATAGTATATATTATATATAATATATATAATATAATATATATATTATATATATATATATATATATATATATATATAGATATAATATATATCATATTTATATATAATATATATATATAATATATATATATATATATATATACAATATATATATTATATTTTTTTCACATATATATTCTCTTTTGATATTTATCTATCTATTTTTAAAATTGATGTATTATTGATATTATATATTATATAATATATATTATAATATATATATAGATATATTATATTATATATATTATATAATATATATATATATATATACATATATAAGTTATATAATATATATATCATATATTATATATTATATAAAATTGGCCCAAAAAAAGCTGAAAATTGTCAGAGGATCTACGTGAAATTATTAACTTGCCTGTCATTGTTTTTTTTTTCACGTCATTCTGTCTGACAACAGTTCTCAGTGAAGTTCTCGCTGAGACTGAGGCACTTCTTCCATCATTCATATGACATTTTTCTTTAGCTGTTCACAAACAAAAAAATAATAAATAAAAAAAGTTTTAAGTATATGAGTAATAAATAGTTTTTATTTTTAATGTTGACAAATTTCTTACTTGTTAAGTTAAATGATATTATGAGAGTATTTACGAAATCACCAACTATTATTATATATATATATATATAATTATATATATATATATAATATATATATATTATATATTATATATAATTATATATATATATAATATATATATATATATATATATATATATATATTATAATATATATTATATATATATCTTCCTTATCCTCATATCTTGGCCTCCCCCCACCAAACTCCCCAAAAAAAAGACCACACATACACTACTACCAAAAAAGCCAGACGGACAATATACTAACCACATCGAAATCCCACTATAAACCCCTACACCAATACTTTTTTTTTTTGGAACATAACCATCTTTAAACACTCCATTTCATTCATATTAAACCACATTGCATGAAAATCAGCCCAATCTCTAACATACCTAAGGGTCAAGAAAATCCATAAATCCCACCTATTCCCCCCGAAAATCAGTCAACTTATTTAAACAAAGAAACTCCCTCCGAAAACTCGGACCATACACCACCATAACCACTAACAAATAACAACTTAAAACCACTCAGATCTCTAATTCTCTTACCACAAAACACCACAACAAATTTAGAGAAATTTATAGCAACATCTCACGAATAGATAATAAGAAAACCTGCAGGTTATCAAAAAACTAACAATTCGCAAAAACAACCCGCCTCCCTCACACAAATCCCATCTGCAGACACTCCCTCCCTTTCCTCAAAACAAACAAGCAGACAGCCTCGCCAAAACTCTACGCTAATATCCCCGTAAACCAACTCAACCCCCATATAATAGTTTACAAAAAAACAAGGCTCAAAAAACTTCCCTCAAGATCACAACCTCCAAACCTCCTTTTACAACCCAACATGAATCAGAGACAGTGTCAAAAACCCTTTAAAAATTCACAAGCAACAGGACCAGACTCATTCTCAAACTTCCACCTGAAACACCTAGGAGACAGCAATCTCCTCATTCACAGAAATCTTTAACAAATCCTGGAAACTCAATTAAATACCCCCAATCTGAAAACAAGCATTCATTATCCCAAAACTGAAACCCCAAAAAGACCCCAATTCCCCATCCTCCTATCGCCCAATCTTTCTTCTCTCCATCATCAGCAAACTGCTGGAGAAACTAATATTAAAAAAAATATCCATACACATCACCCTCCCAGAATTCCAACATGGATTTAAAGGCAATCATTCAACAACAACAGCCCTAACCTCCCTCACACAACACATAATTAATGGCTTCAACCAATCCCACATCACACAGATCCATATTCACAGCCATCGACATTAACAAAGCCTTAGACACGTCCCTACATACTTCCTAATATACAAAAAAAATCCTTTCCACAATCCCCCTAGAAACAATGTTAACAAAGGGCTCCCAAAACTTCTACTTACCAAATCGATACCGCAAAGTCCTCCATTAAAACACCCTCTCACACTCCATAAAACT
>JABUQX010108912.1:0-15000 GCA_015478945.1 Trachelipus rathkii | reverse complement strand
TTCATAATTTTTTAAATACCACATTTAAGTTAATATATACGTTATATAAAACCAAAATTTCATTTTGAAAAATTATTTCATGTAAATTTAGCCGAAGCCAATGTTACTCTTACGTGTTCGAACAAACTATAGTTTGGAAATGGTACAACGATATCCGAAACTCACGATTATCGGAAAAAAACAATCGAATACTCGATAAATTACCTCAAAAACGACTACCAGTATATATACGTTATATTAAAAGTATATATATTTATATATATATATATATATATAATATATTATGATATATAAAATATATATACATATATAATATAAATATAATATATATATAAATATAATATTAGATATATATATTATACTTATATATATAGATATATAACTTATATATAGTAATATAGCCAAACTAAAGAAGTTAGCCGCATGATATCTCGAAAACTAAGATAGGTTACAAAGAAAACTGAACACAAATAATTGACTGCAGGAAAATTTTATAGAAAATTGAAAAAAAATTATTTTTTATTTCTTTTGATATTCTCCAAAACTACGAAGGTAAAGAAAACTAAAAAACATATGGAGATCAGTCGTACTAAAATATTTTTTAGGGGGCTCGAGCCCCCCCTGACGGTGGGACAAAGGGGGACGTTTTCCAACCACCCTGTAGGGAGGGCGTGAGAACCCCCGCGACAACCCAAATAGCAAAGAGCGGAGTTCCGGAGCCCTCCCCGGAGGGGGGAATAGTCCAACCCGATCGTCCCCCAGAGGCGAGAGGACCCCGATCTTTGCATCTTTGCCGGTTTACCCTGAGGTATTCTTTTAGTTAAAATAAAAAAAACAATCTTTTATGCTTTTACATATTTCATACGCGGATTCTAAATATGTTAATTCAGCAGTTTTTTTGTACATCGCTAGTTTTCTTGATATAAAAAAAACTTAAAAAAAAAATTTTTTTCTATTTTCCATACAAATTTCATAGGCTGATTCCATATATGTTTATCAGTTTTCTTGTTTCTATCTTAGTTTTCGAGATATCATGCGGGTAACTTCTTTTGTTTCACATTAATTAATTGCTAGTATACTATACTAATATATGAAAATAATTATTATATAGTAATTATTATTATATATATATAACCTATATTATATTTTATATATATATATATATATGATCTACATTGAATACTTATATGAGAAAAAACTATTAAGTATATATATATATATTAGGTATTATCTATATATATATATTATATAATATTATAATATATATATATTACTATAGTATATGTTATATATAGTATAATAACTAATATTAATATATATAAGTATTTATATATGATATATAATATATTAGATATATTATAGTATATTATATATATATATATATATATACAGTATTACTTATATATTATACTATATATATATATAATATATAACTTAATATATAATATATAATATTAGGAACTTCTCCTTTAAAAGGTAGTTAACGACGTATATAATCGAACGAACGATAGATGTGATAGACTTGTTCTTATTTCTGATTACATTTCAGGCTAATAGTGCCAGTTAGCTTGTTCGCCAATAAGTCTTTTCATTTTCTTCTTAATCGAAAGGACCCCACAAGATTACAATCGAAAGACTAGTAACGAGTCAGGGTCTCTCTGGACTCATCGGCGGACGACGGAGGGGGCGGACTTCGGCCCCCCATCGTGTCCTTCCTGTCGGCTCGAGCCCCTTAAAAACAGAAGAAAGAATAAATGTAATAAAACAAATTTAGACATAAACATTAACATGACTAAAAAAAAATCAACATGGTGGGAGCAACTCTCGGGATCTTTCTATTGGACTGGTTAGCTAACACGTCCACACTGCAGCGGATGCATACGCAGAGAGCATGCTGCGCGATCTTCTCGACTATCGCGCCCACTTTAGCCTGTATATCTCCTTTACTTACGTAAATATACTGGCTGCCGTCACTTTTATTATACTATATCATTTATAATTATACTATATAATTCACGTATAGCGTTATATTATATATATAGTTATATATAATATAGTTATAACTACTTATTCTATAGTCTTACTACGTCATACTAATCACACCCATTATATACATATATTATATTACCTATATGTATATATCATATAATATTTTATATTACTATAGTAATATATAGTTATATTACGGAAAGTTTTACGAATTCAAAGCTATAAATTTTTATCCATTAAACGATTTGAATTAGGTGGAACCCTTATAATAAACTGTAGTGTCATTCATAGTCACCAAACATTACACTAGATTTTCAATTATTTACTACCTTTAACTAGTAGACTCAAAGGGCTTCATCCCCGATTTTTATAAAAATCACAGAATATATACTTCAAAAATAAAAATAATGGATAAAAAAAAAAAAAAAAAACTGCAAGGTCTCGTTCGGAAAAAAGTACTAAATATTACGGTATAAACATGAATTGTTGTAAAAAAATTGATATCCTTTTAAACGGTATTATAGGGTTAAGGCCTATAATTTGTTATATTTTAAAAAATTAATTATAATTTTTTACAATTTTCTGCCTCACTAAAATGTTACGTTAGTATTTTTGTCAGAGATCGGGAAGATTACCCTAATCCAAGTTTATTAGTATTCTATATCTTGATTTACCCTTTTATTGTTGTTTACCTTACGCATGGGGAGTGTTTATAATCATTACATTAATTTATATTGAAAATTACCACGATAACACTTTATTTAATAGTCCTAGAAACTTCATTACCCAAAAGGCCTGCAAATCTGAACAACGAATGTAGTATAATCGATTTGATTACATCCTACACTCGAGAATTAATTGAACAGATCGTACAATTCATTAAAATTCACTCTCCAAGGAAGAGCCAAATCCTCGAGCAATAAAACTGACTCGACTAACAACATTTTAACGTGCCTCTTATGCTTCCAAATTTTGGAATATTTAGGTTTGCGGAGCTTTATGTGGGTCAAATAGACACGTGAGATTGTTCCAAGGCCTATGGACAATCTCATAGGATGTTTTTTTTGGGCTGAGTCGAGAATTTATATTAAAGTAATAGTGAAGCCTTTTTAAAAATGTTAATTTATCTTAAAATAAATATTTATGTAGTATATTAAGACAAGGCATAATATAGGCATATATATATTATCATAATAATATATATATATATATATATATATATATATATAATATATATATATATATATATAATTATATATATATACTATATATATTTTATATTTATATTATATTATATATATATTATTATATATATATATAGTATTATAGTATAATATATATAACTATATATATCTATATATATGTATAATATATATATTATATATACTATATATATTATGATTTATATAATATACTATCGCATATATCATAATCTATAATCATATCGAGCTAATAATATAATAATAGAATAATATAATAAGTAATAATAATTATTATAATAATAATAACCTATATTAATTAATAATATTAATTATATTATTCGAATAATAATAATATTCATTAATGATAATAATATATATTAAATTAGCATAACATGATTACATAATATATATAATTTATCATTAATTATAAATTAATAATAATAATAATAATAATAATAATATAATAATAAAATAATAATAATTATTAATAGATTAATAAATAATAATAAAATAATCGAATGATAATAATAATAATAATTAATAATAATTAATAATAATAAAATAATTAAAATTAATTATTTAATTTATTAATACTAATATTACATAATAATATATTCAATAATACATTAATAATAATAATGTGTATATGTATGATTGTTTAATAGATTATATTAATAAATTTTCAGCCCCGCTTCATATAACTCGATCTTGATGATATATTATTATAATAATAATTTAATATATTAATAATAATATATTATGAGTAACATATTAATAACTGTATAAGTAATTAATATCTAATAATAATTATAATAATAACTATAATAATAATATAATTATATAAATATTAAAATAATATATATATATAATACATAAGTATAATATTATTATTTCACCTATATATACATATAAATATATCAATGATAATGAATAAAATAAAACTGAATAATAAGCGTAATTAAGTAAAAGTAATAAAGTACAATAAAGCCTAATTAAGATAATAATAATAAAGTTAATTAAAGTTAATTAAAGTACAACTAACTAATAATACAAAGTAAATAAATAATAACTAGTAACTAAAGTAATAACAAGCAATAAAGTAATAATGATAATAACAGTATACTAAAATATATTAACAGCTTTAATAAATTCAGTAATATAAACAGTAGTCTAAAGATAAATAAGAGAATTAACTAATGTAAAATAATAAAATAATGAAAATTAATAATAATGAATCACTAATAATAGAAGATAATGACAATATTGAACAATAATGGAATAAATATACTGAATTAAATGAAAATGAATAGTAGAAAATAGATAAGAATAACCAATACTAAAATTAATAGCAAACATAAATAATAAAAATAATTAAAAAATAAAACAATAAAATAATAAATAATAAACATAATCTAAATTAATAAAATAATAAAATATACAAACTAATATCAAATAATTAAAACTAATAAAAATAATAATAAAATAATAATCTAAAAACACATAGAATAAATAATAAAATAAATAAAATAATAAAATAATAAAATAATAAATAATTAAGAATTAGAATAATCAAATAATAATAAAAAAATTATATTGAAATATATAATAATAATAATAAAATAATAATAATAATATAGATAATAATAATAAATGATCAATAATAATATAATTAATAAATAATAATGATAATAATAATAATTAATAATAATAATAATAAGTTAATATAAGGAATAATTAATAATAATAATAAGAATAATGAATAAATAATAAAAATAATAATAATAAATAAATAAACTAATAATAATACATAAATAATAAATCAAATAATAATTAATCAACTGTTTGTCCACCTAATAATGTACAATAAACTGCTTAAAACCAGTGCTTTCCACAACCATGCGCCGCAGAAGCTATAGCCGAGGCTGCGCCTGCAGCAGAAAAAAATTAAATATATGAAAAATATGCAACTTGGTCCATAGAAAGTGAATGTAATATTAAATATAAATCTTGTGCATATATTTTGTGTGTGCTTGACATAAGTAAGATGTTAGATTTCCTTTTTGGAGAAAGGTCATTAATCAAATATATTAGTAGTTTTCTGCTATCTTAAATATATTGGAATTTTTCACAAGAAATCATGCGCTTGGGAATTGCACTGATGTGTGCTGCACTCCCGATGGTTAGGTTTGATGAAAGGATTCTGCTCCATTAGATAAAATAAAAAGTAAAATGTTATCAGAACCTCTTTATTTCTACATAGAGATGTACTTTTCTTCGAAAACATTTACCAGTTTGAATTATAAAAGACCGCTATTAGATTAAGCCCGTTGAAACTGAGTTTAAATTAATATAAACAAATCCAGTACAGATAATAACGTTCAAGACTCGCTTATGTAGGAACAAATATCGTGTAGATATGGATTCCCAGGACCGACTTCTCGTACATTTTACCACACGGAGTTTAATGTTAGCTGATCAAGACGGATAAGGTTTTAAGGTCGCCCATTTACATGACACTCCAGTAAAAATACTGCTATTTTTACGATGGAAATTTTAGGATCTCTAGACTGAAGAATATTTAAGCCAGCTCACTTTACATCTTAATAGTCTTCAAACAGCAAACACCAATGCAAGGTAAAAGTTAAATCATTCTTACTTCCGACAGATAAACTGAATTGCATTCCAGAAAAAAACAGGCAATTTTGTGAAATACTAAGCTAATAACCTTAACTTTTGAAATGTTTGTCATTACTTGCTAAAAACCAACATAAAAAGTCAACTTCTAAATAGTTGAGCATTTGCAATTCTGGAAGAAAATAAACCTTAGATTTTCCAACACGATAAAGAATTATGGACTGGTCGCAATCATTCCATAATAATTTATACCTACAATATTGATTTTAAACGTAGATAATCAAAAAATAAGAATTGGCTTTTCTATTTCTGTGTGATCGGAGACTTTAAAATCAGCATTCAGCGACTTAAATATTGATGCATTTGCATTATATTAGAGAGAATATCTCGGTAGTAAACAGCATTATCCATTTGATTGCAGCTCTTCCACCTCATATTATTTGAATTGGTGATTTCTTCACTCACTAACATTAAATGCAAAAAAAAGAGCAAGACTTCATTGCATTGAGGATGAAATGAGAGTCTGTTTATCTGAAATACGTCCAAACATAGAAAACGTGGCGAAAAAACATCAAGACCATGTTTCACGTTGATAATTTTTTTTTGTTGCTAACAAGAAGTAAAAGTAATATATACTTAATTCTCTTCAGCTTAATTTTTATGTTCATATAAACTATATATATATATAACTTAACATATATATATATATATATATATATATATATATCATATATATATATATATATATATATATATATATATATATATATATATATATATATATATATATATATATATATATATATATATATATATATATTTATATATATATATATATATATATATATATGAGATAGGATTCCCTTACTCTCACTATAGCTCTGTGTACCTGTTATATACACCTATGAACACTACTCAAAGGGTTTCTCTGTATCAAATTTTAAACTATTATTTTATTGTATAAAAAAAAAATTCTTAACGGTTCTCTTTGTGTGGCACTCTCAATGTTGTAATGGGCAGCCGCGGAGGCGTGCGCCCAAAAGGGGTGCCTTGAGTACAAAGAAAGGAGAGGTCAGTTAGATACCCACGTTAAAAGAAGAGGGTGTGTCAAAAAAATCGGCATTGTCGAAGCCGGAAAATTAGGAGATTTTAACTGTATAAAATTATTGTGTTAACCTTTTAGAAATCTTATTATAATCGTGAACCGCTTGTTTAATTAATTTGGGCCCTAAATTACGGAAGAAAGGGTAAAAACATGCCATTATATGGTTGACCCATTATTAATTGTTAGACAGACTATTGTGTTAACCGATTGCTTGATATGCACTATTAATTATTTTTAACATTGATGTCATTTATTTCTTTAATTTAGTAATCTTAAAAATAAAAAACAAAAAATAACTACTCTTTTTATCACTAATGCCTAATATATAGTTTAGTACAAGAAATAGTGACCCTTAGAGCGACAAACGAACAAGAAAACATCTAATATACAAACGCAAAGTGACATAAAAAGTGCCGATCAAAAACACAAACACACACAAAAAGAAAATGCCGAAGAGTAGTGAAATAAAATAGTTATAGGCATAAAATTTTTTTCCTAAAGAAGGTAAAAAGAAAAATCAGTCCTAAATCCCCGAAAGAAAGGAACATAAGAATGCCCGTAAAAAGAAAGTCTCCCACGGTTCAAACAAAGAGAACCAACTTGGCTATCAACAGGTCTCAATCATTAAGAACCCCATCCACTCCCCCAAAAGTCCCCTCAGCGAAGGGAGTAAGACTCATCTCAGATCGCGGAAGCCAGTTCGCACCGGTGTTTAATGACGTGTAGCATACTCGGCATAGATAAGGTTGTCACAACGGCTAACTCAGCAAACGGCCAAGTAGAAAGATTAAATCAGACACTCATAGTGACACTGAGGTGTATGGTCAATGATAGTGCCAATGAAGGTTAAAATAGCCTGAAATTTTGCCCGGGCAATGTACTGTTTGAGAATTAGCCCTCTAAATAACGAAGGGGTTACTCCCAGTGTACTATGTTCGGCCAAAATTTACCAGTGCCAGGAAGCTTATTACGTAGACCTCTGTTACGGTCAGTCAAAGTGCCTATTTGAAGAAATAAGTGGCTTTAATGCGTAGGCCTCTGGCACCACAAGTTGTATTTAAAGAATTAGGGTGTGTTCAGTTCTAAGATCTCCATAAAGACGGGGGCCGTGTTGGTGAAAATCCATGTCTGTCGCGAAATAAAACTGGCAGAGATACTCAGGACCTTTCAGGTTGCTACAAAAAAAATAACGTTTATATCTTAAAGCAAGGGGGGAAAAAGGCAGTAGAGAACTTGATATATCATAATATAACCGACGGGAGCGCTGGAAACCCAGAAAAAATAATAAGGTTAAATAGAAAAAAAGAGAAAAAAAGAAAAAAAGGGAGGGGGCTTCTTAGTTCAGATGCATTTCTTAGAAAGTTAGACAGTAGTTAAGTGATACTTTGTCCTTCAAAAAATTCATCTTTCCTCTATCTAATACTATGGACAGAAACGCATACAACCAAACATTAATAGTTGTGAATAAATTCTCACGAGTTCACTTACAAAATGTCACAGAAAGGGTTTGCAATAGAGGAGTTGAAATAGTCAAGCACCAACAGACGGGGATTAAGGAGGTCTTTATGTATTTTGTAATAATATATTGTAAAAAAAATAAATTTGTATTTCCTTATAATAGTGTCAAATTACCCCTCAAAAAAAATGTTTCCTGGATCACTGTGATGAAGGGGCCAAGGGAGAATCGCTTGATTCTTTCCAGCGATTCCCTCACTCTAAAGTCACCATTGTGAAGGCTCCCTACTCACGCTATAGCTCTGTACACCTGTTATATACACCTATGAACACTACTCAAAAAGGGTTTCTCTGTATGACAAATTTTTAACTATTAATTTTATTGTACAGAAAAAAATTCTTAACGGTTCTTTTTGTGTAGCACTTTCAAATGTTGTGATGGGCTGCCGCGGAGGCGTGCCCAAAAAGGGTGCCTGGAGTATAAAGGAAGGAGAGGTCAGTTAGATACCCACGTTAAAAGAAGAGGGTGTGTCAAAAAAATCGGCACTGTCGAAGCCGGAAAGTTAGGTTTTAGCTGTTAAAATTATTGTGTTAACCTTTTAGAAATCTTATTATAATCGTGAACCGCTTGTTTAATTAATTTGGGCCCTAAATTACGGAAGATAGGGTAAAAATATGCCATTATATGGCTGACTTATTATTAATTGTCAGACAGACTATTGTGTTAACCAATTGCTTGATATGCACTATTAATTATTTTTAACATTGATGTCATTTATTTCCCATTTAATTTAATTAATCTTAAAAAATAAAGATAAGAAGTAACTACTCTTTTTTATCCACTGTACCTAACTCTTCATAGTTTAGTATATATATATATATATATATATATATATATATATATATATATATATATATATATATATATATATATATATATATATATATATATGTAAATAAAGATTTATCCTTATCTATATATATATATATATATATATAAATATGTTTTTATTTCATATATATATACTATATACCGCTATATATATATATATATATATATATGGGGCCAGGCCACACGGTACTCAGCAATTATGGGATGAGAAAACCAGTAGCTTTAAGCTGTCACTTAAAGCGTCTTTTTTTGGGGACGTGGATGGCCTAGTGGTTAAGAGCATCCGGTTGTTGTTAACTCAGCAACGCAGGAGTCCAACGTTCGAATCCACTGACAGAAATGCGTCTTCTGTGACTCATTCATATATATATATGGTACACCATAAAGTCTCCATTTGTTGTAAAGTGCGCCGCGAGTTAAAAAAAAGTTTGGGAAACACTGCTATAGAACATATATAAAAAATAGTAAAAGTAAAAAAGAAAAAGTAGAAAAAGTAAAATATTTACTCGAAAATGAAGAAGGAAAAAAAGGAGTAAAAAAAGTAAAATATTAAAAAAGGAAAATGAAAAAAGCAAAAGTAAAAAGTAAGAAGATAAAGAGTAAAAAAAATTAAAAGGGTAAGAGTAAAGAATTAAAAAAGAGGTAAAGAGTAAAAAAACGTGTTGTTACTCTTTAAATAAAAAATTAAAGAATTAAAAAAACTCTTTCTCTTTACTCTTTACACTATCACTAGAGTAAAGAGTAAAAAAGTAAAAAATTAAAAAAAGGTAAAAGGTAAAAAACTTTTTTACTCTTTTCTCTTTACTCTTTACTCTTCACTAAAAAGTAAAGAGTAAAAAAGTAAAGAGTAAAAAGAGTAAAAAGAGTAAAAAAAAGAGTAAAAAAAGGTAAAAAGTAAAAGAGTAAAAAGAGTAAAAAGAGTAAAAGAATTAAAAAGAGTAAAAAGAGTAAAAAATTAAAAAAAAAAGAAGGTAAAAAATTAAAAAAAACAAAAAGTAAAAGAATAACAAAAAAAAGAGAAAAAAGAGTAAAAAATTAAAAAAAGAGTCAAGTGTAAAAGAGTAAAAAATTAAAAAGAGTAAAAAAGTTTTTACTCTTTTTAGGATTCGTTTTCTATATTTATATTTACTACTACTTTTATGCACAAAGTAAAAAAGTAAAAAGGTAAAAAAAGTGGGAGTAAAGAATTAAAAAACTTAAGACTGTTACCATGTATACAAAGAGTAAAAGAGTAAAATGAATTAAAAATTACAAAAAGTAAAAGTAAAAAGAGAATAGAGTAGGATTTGTTGCTAGAATGCACAAGAGTAAAAAGGAGTAAAAGGTAAAAAAGGTAAAAGAAAATTAAAAGAGTAAAAAGAGTAAAAAGATTAAAAGAGTAAGAAATAAAAAAAGTAAAATAAAAAGTAAAGTAAAAAAAATTAAAAAAAATTAAAAAATTAAAAGTAAAAAATTAAAAAAGAGTAAAAAGGAGTAAAAAGAATTAAAAAAGTAAAAAAAAGTAAAATTAAAAAAAAGGGTAAAAAAAATTAAAAAAGGTAAAAGAGGTAAAACAAGAGCAAAAGAAGCAAGTCTATCTTTACTCTTTACTCTAAAATTAAAAGAGTAAAAAATTAAGGTAAAGAGTAATAGAATTAAAAAATGTGAAGAAATTAAAGAATTAAAAAATTAAAAATAAAAATTAAAAAGGTAAAAAAAATTAAAAATTAAAATTAAAAAGATTAAAAAAAGAGTAAAAAATTAAAAGAGTAAAGAAAAATAAAGAGTAAAAGATGATCTTGACAAAATTTTTCCACCAAAAAAAAAGAGTAAAAAGTAAAAAAAGAGTAAAAACTCTTTTACTCTTTTACTCTTTTTACTATTTACTCTTTAGAGTAAAAACTGACAAATAAGTCAACAGAAAGAGAAAAATAAGGAAAAACAGTAAAAAATTATTCACACATTTTACTCTTTACTCTTTTCATTTAAAGAGTAAAGTAAAAAAAGTAAAAAAAAATTAAAAAGAATTAAAAAGAATTAAACTTTTTACTCTTTCTCTTTATTTTTAACCTTTTACTCTTTTTCTAATTATCACTAATACTTAAATTTTACTCTTTGATTTTTCCTTACCTGTATCTTTTATATTACTCTATTTACTTTTTACTCTAAAAAGTAAAAAGAGTAAAAAAGAATTAAAAAAGAGTAAAGAAACAATTAGAGTAATGAGTAAAAAAAAGTAAAAAAGAGTAAAAAAAGAGTAAAAAAAGAGTAAAAAGGGTAAAAAATTAAAAAGATTAAAAAGATGAGCAAAAGGAATAACCAAATCTATTTTTGTTTGAATAGTTTCTTTAAAAAAATAAAGAGTAGAGCCTAAAAGCAAGTGAAATTCAAAGAACTTGAAAGAGTAAAAAAAGAGTAAAATAAGTAAAAAGGTATTAAAAAAGAGTAAAAGAGTTTTACTCTTTTTACTCCTTTTACTGTTTACTCTTTTCTTTATCTTTTACTCTTTATCGTTTCTCTTTTTACTCTTTCAAGTAAAAAGTAAAAAGAGTAAAAAGTAAAAACAAGAGTAAAAACTCTTTTTACTCATACACACTCTTTTTACTCTTTACCTCTTACTTTTATATTAACAAAAAGAGTAAAAAGAGTAAAAAAAAAGAGTAAAAAATTAAATAAATTGGGTTTACTCTTTCTCTTTGCTTTACTCTTTTACTCTTTACTCTTTTACTCTAAAAAAAAAAGTAAAAAATTAAAAAGAATTAAAAAAGGTAAAAAATTAAAAAGAGTAAAATTGAAAAGAGTGAAAAAAAGAGTAAAGAAAGTAAAAAAAATTAAAAAAAGTAAAAAAGAGTTAAAAATGGAAAGGAAGAGGCACCAAATGGTAAAGTAGAATAAGAGTAAAAAAGAGTAAAATAGAGTAAAATATAAAATTAAAATGGAGTAAAAAAAGAGTAAAAAAAGAGTAAAAAAGTAAAGGTAAAACTTTTTACTCTTTTTACTACTCTTCTTTTGCTACTTAGGCGCACTTTACAACAAATGAAAATTTTGCGGTGCAATTATTATAGAAATGAGTCTGAAGATTTTACTCTTCGTCAGGAAAGAAGGAAGCCTCCGCGTTGCTGAGTTAGCAACAACCGGATGCTCTAATATAGGCCATCCACGTCCCCAAAAAAGACACTTTGAAGCCTAGTTTTTAAAGCACTCGGTTTTCTCATCCCATAATTACTTTGTTTGCAAAAGGCCTGGCTATATATATATAAAAAGTAAAGAGTAAAAAAAGAGTTTTTACTCTTTTTACTCTTTACTACTCTTTTACTCTTTCTTTCTATTATTACTTTACCTCTTTCAAACAAAAGGTAAAGGTGCAAAAGTAAAAAGAGTTAAAATAAAGCACTTGAAGTCTTACTCTTTTTCTTTACTCTATTAATAATTTCTAAAATAAGTAAAAGGTAAAAAATTAAAAGAAAGGTAAAAGAATTAAAGAATTAAAGGGTGAAGCAGACGTTGCTCTTTATCTTACTCTTTACTCTTTACTGTTTCTCTTTACTCTTTTTACTCTTTTTCTCTTTTTACTCTTTTTTTTAGTTTATGTATCTTTATCTTTACTCTTTACTCTTTCTCTTTTGTCTCTTTTACTCTTTCTTTACATTAAAAAGAGTAAAAAAGAGTAGCGTGCAAAAGTAACAAAAGAGTAAAAAAGGAGTAAAAAAAAAGTAGTTCTAATTTATCTGTATTACGTTATGTTTTCCTATTACTCTATATGTACATTTTTATACACACTACTGCACAAAGAGTAAAAAAAGAGTAAAAAAAAGAGTAAAAAAGAGTAAAAAAAGAGTAAAAAAGGAGTAAAAAAAGGTTTTTCCCTTTTTACTCTTTCTCGTTGCTCTTTACTCTTTACTCTTTGCTCTTTACTCTATTTTCCTTATTTGCTCTATGTCAAGAGAGCTTTTATTCTTTTTAGTATTTTGGTGTTGAAAGTAAGAAAAGTTTAACTATTTTGTAGCTTTTATATTTTACTCTTTCTCTTTACTCTTTTATCTTTACTACTCTTTACTCTTTTACTCTTTTTTACTCCCTTTTACTTTTACAAGTAAGATTAAATTTTAACAAACAAAAAAAAACGAAAAAGACAGAGAAGTAGTAAAAAGAGTAAATATGAGTAAAAAGAGTAAAAATTAATATTACAAAATGAATCAAAGACTAAAAAGCCTAAAAAAGAGTAAACTAAAAAAAAAAAAAAGTTTTTCCATTATTTTACTTTCCTTTTCTCGTTGGTATTCATTTTTTATTTTTACTTTACAAAATTAAAAAATTAAAAGGTAAAAAAACTTACTCTTACATTTTACTCTTTTTTCTTTACTCTTTACTCTAAGTAAAAAGAGTAAAAAAGAATGTCTACCCTCTTTACTACTCTTTACTACTCTTTTTAAAAGTAACTTAGTGGGTTTTTTGCTCTTCTTTTTACTCTTTACTCTTTTCTTTTTACTATTTTTATCTTTTACTCTTTACTCTTTGCTCTTACCTCCCAAAACTTTTTCCTCATTTTTCTCTTTACTCTTTCCTCTTTATCTTTATCTTTTCCTCTTTACTTTACTTTACTTTTTGCTCTTTTAAATTAAAGAAAAGGTGAATTAAAGGTGAATTAAAGGGTAAAGCTTGTTAACAACCTATTTTCTCTTTTCTCTTTTATCTTTACTCTTTTTATATTTACCTTTACTTTACTTTACTTTTGCTCTTTTATTGCTCTTTTTACTCTTTACTCTTTTCTCTTTTTTTTACTCTTATTTACTCTTATTTACTCTTATTTTACTCTTTTTACTCTTTTTACTCTTTTACCTCTTTTACTCTTTTTACTCTTTTTACTCTTTTTGCTCTTTTTTACTCTTTTTACTCTTTTTTACTCTTTTTTTTAGTCTTTTTACTCTTTTTTACTCTTTTACTCTTTTACTCTTTTCTTTTTCTCTTTTACTCTTTTACTCTTTTTTACTCTTTTTACTCTTTTTACTCTTTTACCCTTTTACTCTTTTTACATCTTTTATCTTTTACCTCTTTTTACTCTTTTTACTTTTACTTTACTTTGCATATTTTAAGTTAAAAAGTAATGACAAATGTAAGTAATGCGCTTTCTCTTTTTACTCTTTTACTCTTTTTACTCTTTTTACTCTTTCTCAACACTTTACTCTTTTTACTCTTTTTACTCTTTTTACTCTTTTTACTTTTTACTCTTTTTATCCTTTTTACTCTTTTTACTCTTTTTTTATCTTTTTACTCTTTTTGTCTCTTTTTACTCTTTTACTCTTTTTACTGAAATAAAAAGTAAATGAAATAAATAAGTAAAATTTTCTCTTTTTACTCTTTTTTACTCTGTTTTATCTTTTACTCTAAAAGAGTAAAAGTAAACGATAAATAAAGTAAAATAAGGTAAAATAGTAAAACAAGTAAATAATGGTAAAATTAATTAAATCTTTACTCTTTACTCTTTTTACTCTTTTACTCTTTTACTCTTTTTACTCTGTTTTTTACTCTGTTTTACTCTTTTTTACTCTTTTTACTCTTTAAATCACTTTCTACTCTTTTTACTCTTACATTCTCAGTTTACTCTTTTACTCTTTTTACTCTTTTTACTCTTTTTACTCCTTTTTACTCTTTTACTCTTTTTACTCTTTTACTCTTTTACTTTTTACTCTTTTACTCTTTTTACTCCTTTTACTCTTTTTACTCTTTTAGAGTAAAAAGAGTAA
>JABUQX010108911.1:0-13523 GCA_015478945.1 Trachelipus rathkii | reverse complement strand
CATGGTCAGATTTACCGATAGGTGCGAAAGTGGTGTATTTTTAAGAGAGAAGGACTAGTGGTGAAACATAGGTCATGTGTTCAAGAATTGGTTAGGACGATCCGGAATGTGTGGGTTCTTAATTAGTTGCCCAGATCGTTGAGAATGCTGAATGATCCGGCTGCCTCCTCCCCCACCTAAATCGGTAACGAGAGGACCCCAACCATTCAGTAATGTGTATACATTGAAGTCCCCTAAATAGAGGACCTCAAAATTTGAATGGAGAAGACATAATAGTCTCGTGAGAAGCAGTAGCAAGATATTCAAAAAGGCGTGAAAATCTGTTCTGTTAGGAGAACAGTAGCAGAAGCACAAGATTATTGTAGTAGAAGGAAGAAAGATTTTAAGCCACAGAACATCGAAGTTAGGAGATTCGAGATTCTCGAGACGTGTTACAGGAGTGTTTATGTTAACATAGGCACATACTCCACCCTTTAGACGGAAATTATGAAATAAGTTATAGTTGGATACATTAAACGAGTTAGAGGATGAATTCTTAGCCATCTGTGTTTCAGACAAGAGCAAAAGGTTAGGGTTAGAGTTAGAGAGGTGGTATTCCACGGATGCAGAATTAGAGTTTAAGCCGCGGATGTTAGTAAAGTCTATAGAAAGCCCGCGCCTGCGCAAATCCGCCATTACACACGCACACACAACCACACCAAACCAAAAACAACAAACAAAGACAAACAGACAAAATAAAAAAAACAGGTCAAAATTATTCACACACTAAAAACCGTAAATGTTAAAACGATAAAACCGTATTTATAATAAATAAGTAAAATATTTAAATTTAATAAGTTTAAACCCTCACGCACTCGTACACCCTCAAATTTATTTACGAGAGAAAAAAAAATTACAATTATTCAACATAAAACTGTTATGTATAAATTAAAATAATAATTGATTAAAAACGTAGGAGCTGTGCTAAAACCCGTTTAAAATAAATAAGAAAAAAAAATAGAAACACTAAAAACTTAAGTTAAAAAAGACTAAGAAAAAAATATACCCTAGTACTATCTAAACTACGTATTACACAATCCTAAAAACTAACCATTGCTATCTAACATAGCTAATAAGTTTCAAAATTAAAAATTAAAACGGATATCTTATCTTTTAAAAGGATGATCAAATTCTTCAAATATTAAATCCATAAAAGTTAAAAACAATTAAAACATCAGAGCGTTCAATGTACAAATATACTTAGAGGCAAAATAACTAAAACATTACAAACGCCACTCAAACCATCGGAGCTCCAGTTAAGCACAACCTTTCACGACACAGTCTAAACACACTCCCCTCCTTGAATATTGCTCTACCCGTGAGTGGTGGTGACAACTGTAATATATATATATATATATATATATATATATATATATATATATATATATATATATATATATATATATATATATATATATATATATATATATATATATATATATATATATATATATATATATATATATATATATATATATTATATCAAGCAAGTTTCCCGCGAAAAACAACTTTGCAGACTTGCACCATAGCCTACAGCCCTACCTCTAGCCTCCCCTACTCTGCCCTCCCCTATTCCTGGCTGTAACTTCAGTTAAAAGATGAGTATCATTATTGGGGTTGTCAGTTGTCACCGAGTTGTGTTTCAGTGTACGTGCTCTCTTAATTAAATTGTGCAACAGTGATTACGAGTTTAATTTGTTTAATATATATATATATATATATATATATATATATATATATATATATATATATATATATATATATATATATATATATATATATATATATATATATATATATATATATATATATATATATATATATATAGTGGTGAGCTGCCAAAATTTAGCTTCCGGTTGTCATTTCGATTTATATTTTTAATACTTTAACTATATGTAAATTTATATTTTTTGCATTTCCTGCACTCTAATTTGTGTTTTAAATAACATGGATACAAATTCAAATATATAATGTGAATAACAACTGTAAACCAGCCGAGTGCATACGAACAAACCTACATTTCGTAATTATGTACTTGTACCGTATTCTTAATTTGACCCCTTTTTTTAGCGAAAAATAAAAAAAAAAAGTTTAATATAAAAAAATAAAAAATAAAAATTCAAAAATCTTACGTCTGGCAGTGTAGTCTAAGTAAACTCTTACCTTTATATCCTTTAACAAGATATATTTCGCAAATTTCCAACATCAATAGTTGCAAGTTATCGTACACTTTAGAAAATTTAGTATTTTTTTTTATATAGAAGTTAATTTTATTTTTTTATACAATTTCCATGCTAAAATTTTACGCTTTCAGAATGTATTTAGTTTTTACGTAGCTGTTGTAGTTTTTAAGATACATGGGTTCCCTAATGTACAGGCTGACATATATATATATATATATATATATATATATATATATATATATATATATATATATATATATATATATATATATATATATATATATATATATATATATATATATATATATATATATATATATATATATACTGTATATTGCTAGGAAATTTAAAAAGGAAAAAATTTATTTTAAATTATCACAATGAATAAATTTGTAATTAAGAGGCCTCACCTTTGTGATAATTATAATTACTCTTTGACTGAACAAACCACGGACTCATTGAATGATGGTACTGGTTCATATTTTAGTGTTAATGCAAATGACAGCTAATGCTGTCCCGAGTATTGTCGTGGTACCTGTATTAGTTTCATATGAATGAAGCTTTCCTCCGCATTTGGCGTAGAAACCAACTGTTGAAAATCGTTGTTTGATATTGGAAATTACATTACTCAAAATAGTATTACTGACAATCTAAAATTTGATTTATTGACAAATCCATACAAACCACTAAGCACACAACTTTAAGCAAGATATCACAGGAGGCAAAAGGGCTTTCCTCTACGATTGGCTAAATCAATACAATTCGTGGTTAGTATATTCAAAAAAAAAAAAAAAATTAAAAGGACTCTTCTGTAAATTATGTGTTATTTTAGGCCTTGCGTCAAAAGAGGGTTTCTGGGTTCATTTATTGTCAGACCATTCTTAAAATATAAAGACTTCAACTCACATGCAAGGAACCATGTTAATTCTCAGTGGCATAGAGATGCTGCTGTAGCAGCGAGAAATTTTGAACAAATAATTTTAAATAAACGTGTTAATGTTTTTTAACAATTAAATAATGCTGAACATTTAATTATCGAAATAAATAGATAAAAATTGTTGCCAATAATTTCAACTTTGATCTTCTGTGGAACCCATGATCTAGCAGTTCGAGGCAGTACTGCAGATATGGGTAATTTTTCAGATTTGTTAAAATTCAGAGTTGAAGCTGGTGACGCTGTGCTTGCTGAGCATTTACAATCAAGTGGAGATAATCAAATATACACATCACATATGGTCCAGAATGAGCTCATATCCATATGCGGGAACGTAATTTGTTAAAATATTGTGGAAGAAGTGAACAATAGTGAATACTTTTCACTTTTATCGGATGAAACAGCAGCCATTTCTGGGGTGGAGCAGCTGTCAATTGGCGTTCGTTTCGTTGATAAGGAGTTGAAAGTTAGAGAAAAATTTTTAGGTTTTACTCCGTTGAAAAAAGTAAAAGCTGAAGATAAAGTAAGCCATTTTATTGACTACCAGAGAAGCTTACAATTTAAATATGAATAAAATCGTTGGACTTGGATTTGATGGATGCTCATCCATGGCTGGAAAAGAAAATGGAGTACAGAAAATAATAAGAAATCAATATCCCAATGCCAAATTTTTTCACTGTGCTTCTCATCGCTTAAATTTAGTTGTTAATGACTTGAATCTTGTTCCCGAATTTCGAAATGCTGTGGGCACAGTGAAAGAAGTTATAAGATTTTTTCGTGAAAGCCCATTTCGTAGGAAACTGATAATGAATATACCAATGCTATGCGAAACAAGATGGTCCTCAAAATACAAGTCCATCAGAATTTTTTTTAAACATTTTATTCACATTAAATCAGGTTTGGAAACTTTGTCATCAGATTCAGAAGTAACTTAGGCCACACGAACAGCAGCATTTCAACTTTCGTCAGCAACAGGAACTCCTAAATTCATTCTTTGCTAGTTATCATGGCTAAGTATTCCTTTTACTTTGAGCTTGTGACGAACATTCTTCAAACTAAAACTATCAATCTGGAAGAGGTTTACAGTCACGTTGAAAAGTTGCTAGAAATAGTAAAAAATAATAGAGACGAAAAACATGTCGTGTCTGTTTTCAAGGAACTTTTTACCAGTACTAAGGAATCTGCAGAAATTTTTTTATATACAATTCTCAATGCCACGTATACTGTCCAAACAAATGCAAAGACCTAACTTTTAATGTTTTGTGGAAAATTATTTCAGGGTTTCTCTATTTATACCATACCTAGATTCACTGATTTCGTCTCTGGATATCAGAGTTTTGGACGACAATAGAATACCAACATTTCTCTGTATTTTACATCCCGCTAGAATTAAAAATTTAACCATATCTGAATATAACAGAAAAATTGAATCACTTCAAACTATATACAATATTGGGAACTTGAAAGGTGAAGCAGAATCATGGTTCAACTTATGGATACCTTGAGTAAAATTGAAATATAAAAACGCCTGTTAACAGAATTTCTTTTTTTCCGATTCAAATTTCAAATAGAGGGTGTAAATTGAGTTAACAATTCTAATGGTTTACCTGAAGATTACATCTTGAACAGCCCTGAAAATACTTATATCAAATAAAACCTAATATGTTTATATATGAATATTTAGAAGAATATTTTTTATTCAATAAAACCCATCCACATATCCATTAGAATTGATGAAACAATTATAAATGAATAAAATACGAAGAGCTAAATTGTAGAAATTAAAAAAACAAAACAAAAAAAGCATGCTGCTGCATGTCTAATAGAAATAGTCTTCAAAGAAAACATAAGCCTTGCTGAAGGTTGGTTCTGATCTACCTTGAGTGAATGGAAGATTTTCCTCAGATTTCATTGCAGGTAAGCGTTTCTAA
The DNA here is from genome assembly GCA_015478945.1 of Trachelipus rathkii. Classification (NCBI taxonomy): domain Eukaryota; kingdom Metazoa; phylum Arthropoda; class Malacostraca; order Isopoda; family Trachelipodidae; genus Trachelipus; species Trachelipus rathkii. The sequence goes on along the minus strand of JABUQX010108911.1, from coordinate 8,436 downwards.
AGCGAAAAAAAGGAGTAGTCTTCATAAATACCAATTTTCTTTAAAAATAGCCTGTCAAGGGAGACTATTGGAAAGTTAACCTTTAGTATCTTTTATAAATATTGGCCTAAATCGAAAGGACAATTGAAAGAAATGAACTTGAAGCACCGAATACAGCCATGAACGGTGTCGTTTACAACAACAGCTACAGAAATGCAGAAAAGGATATCTGGTAGGAAGTTACAGAGATGGATAGATACTAAAAGTAACAAGTTTGGAAATCAAAGTTTTGCACAAGACTCAAGAAAAATCCTTGAAATGTCTCGCGCCATAGGAAAAAATTCCCTGAAACGTTGTAGACCAGAGAATTAAATCAGAGATAAGGAAAGAAGAGCATCAGTCGGGCGTTTCTTTCTGAAATCTTACTGGTTATCTGAGTTAAGATTGCAGGAAGAAAGATTTATCCGTCCCCAGATTAAGGATATATTCAAAACATTTGGAAATAGTATATATTAAAGCAATAGCACGGTAAATATAAGATTGAAACGATCACAATAAGTTTGAAGAGAAACGCTTTCAATTGGACGAAAAGGTGGATTTTGACAGACAGGTATCAATAAACTACGAAGGCAGGGTGAAAGGCAGAGAGAATAGAAACGTCGTATTTAGAAGAAATTAAAATTTTATCAATAGAAATCAAGTAGAACACAATGACAGAAAAAGTCTTAAAAAAATTCGGATTTTTCAAACCTAGGTTTACATAAAAGTATATATATATGATAAATATATATATCTATATATTATAGGTAATATATATCATATATACTATATAAATATTATATATATATATATATAATATATACTAATTATATATATATATATAGCATATAATATATATAAATTATATATTATTATATATATATACTAATATATAACTATATAATTTGTATATAAATCTAATATATATGTATACTCAGTTTATATGATATATAAATATATTGTACATATATTATATATATTATATATATATATATATATATATATAATATATATAAATATATATATACTTATCATATTTCGTATATATATATATATATATACTGTATATATACTATATATATATATTTACAAGTCATATATAATATATATATATATTAATATATAAATATTATTATATATATAATATATATATATATATATATATATATATATGAGTGAGTATATAGTATATATATATATACTATTATATATAGCTATATTATAATAATTATATAGTATCATTATATATATATATAAACTATATATATAATATATATATATTATTATATATATATATGATAATATAATAATCATATATATATATATATATATATAGTGATATATAATATATATATACTATATATGCAAATTATTGTATAGATGTTGATATGGTGTGTGTGTGGTGTGTGTATTAAGAGATAGACAGCATAGAGAGATGAGAATGTGACAGAGGGAGACAGAGTAGGAAAGAGTTAAATGGTATATGTTGAGGGGGGCTGGTAGTTAAGAAAATGCACTAACTGGTTTCTGATTGTTAGCTATGTTGTTAACCAATGGTCGATTTTACTAACTGAACCTTCAGAACTATAGGAAACGCATTAGGACTAGAGACTACTAAAATTACGTAGAAAGACGATTTCACAGAGTGTATGGCGAGAGAAAGTTCTAATTTTTGTAGTTTAAGAAAGTCGAGTTAAGAGATAAATAAATAGCATAAATCAAGCTATTGTCGTAGTATGAAAAGAAAGGCAAGATCGTGGTGCACTTAAATTCAATATTTACTTTTGGTTAAAAATATGTTGGAAAGTAAGAGGGAACAGACAAAGGTGTGCCGTAGGACCGCTAGAAGACCTATGTTTTGGCTAAGAACAAGAGATGTTATTTAGAGGGAGAAAGGTTGTATTCAACAAAGTAAGTACTAGAATAAAAACACAAATTTTTGGAAAAATTAATGATGAATGAATGCAGCGCTCCAGAACAAAGAAAGAGTGTCTTTGTGGAATCACTCCACCACCAGAGGTGTTTAACTCCCAAGAGATATTGAAGGTGGGGTGAATGAGAGACAATCTTTATATTTACCGCTGTTGTGAAAAATGAAAAAAGATAGTTTTAGGTGTGTAAGATGTAATGATTGTAATATGGGAAGAGGGGATGGGAATCCATGCTGGCCATGTTTGTTAGCAACTCTATTGTAATACCAAAGATATGTTTAAACATTTTCTGAGTCATTGAGGCGTTAAAGGGACAAACCAGACCAATGTTCCAGCAAAATATTCTTGTATATATATATATATATATATATATAATATATATATATAAGTATATACTCCTATAGTACATATATATATATAATATATATATATATATATACAGTTATATACATTAACAGTATATATTATATATAAAATATAACTACTATATTATATATATAATATTAATATATACTATACTATATATATATATATATATACTCTATATACTATATATATCATATTAGTATTACTATATATACTATAATATATATATTTATATATATATACTATTATATATATATAAATTATAATATTATATAATAATAAATATATATATATATAACTATCAATATATATTATATATATATATATAATATATTATATATATATATATATACCTATATATATTATGGCGGGAGGCTTTGTGCATTTTACTACAGTAATAATTCCTTGCATCAAGGCTATTTCCTTTCTTGTTGCAATAAATCATTGAAAAATTACATTAGGGAACGAGAAATTCAAGCAATGAAGAAGAGTTAAAGAAGTCATAAAAAACGAAATAAGACTCGAGCAAAGTCTTTCAAAGACGAGACTTATGACTTTTACTACAAGACTCTATTCCGAGATTACAAGCACTCTGTGAGTCTCCACCAGGAATGACATCTTTGTTTACAGCTTTAGAGTTAGGAACAAGACTTAAAGTTCTTGTTCAAAGAAAGAATATTAGCCCTTTTATTTGTAGAGAATAAAATGATAGAAAGTGAATAAAATAGTAACTGGAAAGAACAGTAAATTTGAAGCTTAATAGACAAGGTTCATTTAGTGTTCCATTTGTTTCTCTGTCCATTTTCTTGTAATTCTTTATTGAATTAGATGATAAAACCTTGGTAGATTAAATAAAAAAGATTTTGACTAACCAACCTTGAACTGACAAGGAAATGAAACGGGGGAAGAATGGATAAAAAACAATGACGAATTTTAAGAGAGAGAGAGAGAGAGAGAGAGAGAGAGAGAGAGAGAGAGAGAGAGAGAGAGAGAGAGAGAGAGAGAGAGAGAGAGAGAGAGAGAGACTTTCCTTTTTTTCCTACAATTTGGTGATACCCTACGGTTTGGAGCGAAAGGCATGTTTCTATATTGGTGATATCAAGAGAATACGAATGCTATTAAAATTATAAAAATAGTTTGAGGTATTATAAAATAAAATATTGTCAAAAATTATCAAAACCATTTATATTTTCTGACTATAATGAAAAAGAAAAATTTATTTTCAAAATTGGAGGACTCTGCTTTGAAACTCTTTCATAAATAGTCAATAATACATACTAATACATACTATTCTCGTCGCAACATAAATATCGTAAAACTTTTTCAATAAATAAGAATCTATCAATTAGCAAAATATCTGAAAAGATAAAAAAAAAGTTTTGGAATAATCCATAAACTGATAATAAGTGAGAGGCTCCATCTTTAGAAAAACAAAGATTTAGTAACGCTGCAGAAGATGAAGCAAAATGTGAATCATGTATTGTACAAATTCATAAAGGATAGAAAATACTGTAGTTTATAATCGTTTCTGTGCTTGAACGATAGAAATTCAAAGGTCATTCAAATCAATAGCTAAGGGAGCAATAAATAAATTTCCACTAAAGCACACACACACACACACTCACACACACACACACACACACACACACACACACACACACACATATATATATATATATATATATATATAGGATCTGATATATATATATATATAAACATGATATATATATATATATATATATATATATATATATATATATATATATATATATACATATAAGGTGTGTATATCTATACATAAAGACGACCGTTTTTTATATATGTATATATATATATATATATATATATATATATATATATATATATATATATATATATATATATATAGTATATATATATATATATATATATATATATATATATATATATATATATATATATATATATATAGGGGAGAAAGTGGGGTACAGTGGGACATGGGGCACAGGGATGCAATGAGATTCCTAGGAAAAAGCTTGTAACTGTGTATCCTGTCCACTGTGTCAAAGAAGATTAAGACTCAGCGCCCATCCAAAAGCTGGAAGGGAGGAGATGCCTCATTTTAGTTCCCTTGCTATTTGATATTGTTTTGAGGTAACAAAAGTAAAATTTTTTGCCTTTTCTTCGTTTGTTCCTCTTGATTTGCTTTTAAATTCAAAATGCCTTTCGCCAAATACAAATCTAATATACATAGCATTTTTATTATTTATGTACTTTATTTCTTTGTAGGCATTTTAAAAATTTGAATTATGTTGGTTATACTTGAAGCCATAGTTTGGGTCACAGTGGGACATTTAAAATGAGGCTGCATGGGACGCGTCCCACTGTGCCCCGTATAATTTCATATTCAATATGTTTGCAATTAATATATTTTTTTCACTTTAAATTTTTTTTACAATAAAAGTTAGTTTAACCATTTAATATCTAATTAAGTAGAATAATTATATAATCAAGGAAGTTCAGCAACATTTTTTTCTATGATGGGCACTGTCTTCCTGCATGGTAAATTGCGGTGAAGCAATAATCTAGTATATATATATATAGTATGCAATAAAGATATATATATATGAGAAAGATATATATATACATATATATGTTATATATATATATATATATATATATATATATATGTAGTATAAGAAAGAAAGAGTATATATATATATATATATATATATAATAATGACTTTACTGTATTTTTGCAAAAATCAGATTTTTATAATGATTTATTTCATGTAATATTTTTATTAAGTGGTGAACACGACGGGATCTTGCGTAAGGCATCAGCTATTTGCAATATACCCCAGGGGTGTCATTTTTAGTACAGCCTGCAGGCATTACCGATGTAAATACTATCGAAGTTTCAGTGCTTGAAATTTTGTTCACGAAATATAGAAGCTGTCATGATAGATATATATATATATATATATAAGAGTATATATATATATATAAGGTATATATATATATAGTATATAGGTATATATATATATATATATATATATATATATATATATATATATATATATATATTTTCCAGACTAAGCAATGCTGGATGAAACAGGGAAAACGTGCAACTAATATTGGTACCTTTTCAGAAGATACGATGAGAGGTGTGTTATGCAAGGATTGGTACGTTGAAATCATAGCATTAGGAAAGCTGCTGAAATAAAAGATGCAAGCTGTAAGAAATACTTTACATCGGTACATATCAAAAAGCAAAAAAGCTGCTGATAGAGGAGGATGTGAGTAAATTGTGCCCAAATTACTCGTGTGGAAAGTATTTAGCAATGAGAAGAGTACCTTCCAAGAATACATATTATCATGTTCAAAAATGAATTACGGCCTATCAACAAAGAAGGTAAGAATGTTAGCGTACGAGTTTGCCATTAAAAATAATAAAATATTTCCACATAATTGGCATAATGAAAGATGTGCTGGCATAGACTGGTTGGATGGATTTATGAAAAGACATTCATCTTTAAGTATTAGAAAACCGGAGGCTTGTAGTTTATCCAGAGCTACAGCATTTAATAAGCATAATGGGAAAATATTTTTTAATAAACTTAAAGAAGTTTATGATAGATGTCCATCATTTGCTGATGGTCACGAGTTTTCACTTACTAACTTCCACTGTTCAAACACCTAAATTGTTATAGCCCAGAAAGGAATGGTAGAAACAAGTTACTCAGGGGCTACAAGCTCTGAACGAGAACTTTAGTAACAATATGCTGCATCATTAACGCATCGGGGAGTTTCCTTCCACCAGTAATGGTGTTTCCGCGGGTTCATTTCAAAGATCACATGATAAATGGAGCTCCTACTGGAACGTTAGGGTTAGCAACTCCATCAGGATGGATGACAAGTGAGCTTTTCTTAGAAGTTATGAAACATTTCATAAAACATTCTAATGCTTCAACTGAAACCCCAGCTCTGTTAATATTAGATAATCACGAATCACACCTATCTATTCCAGTATTAGACCTTGCTAAAAGTCATGGTTTTACTATTCTGACTATTCATCCTCACTGCAGTCATAAACTTCAACCTCTTGACAAATCAGTATATGGACCATTTAAAAGTTATTACTCCTCTGCAATGGCTTCTCGTCTTTCTCAAAAACCAGGTGTACCTTTGACTATTTATGACATTGCACCTTTAGTTAATACTGCATTTCAAAAGGCAATGAGACCCACCAACATTTTATCAGGTTTTAAAAGTACAGGTATATTTATTTCCCTTTGATGAAAATATTTTTAAGGAGTGTGATTTTGCTTCTAGTTCAGTAACTGATCGCTTAAATCCTGATATTGTTATTGCAGAAGAAAATTCGATCAACGAAGAAACTGCAAATAGTTCAGGATCATTTCTTAAACCTCAAGATATATTTGGATACCCAAAAGCAAATCCAAGGAAAAACACTCAAAGAGGAAGGAAAAGAGGACGAAGCATGATTATCACAGATACACCAGAAAAATTCATGCTCTCCGAACGAAAAATAATGAATAGGAATACAAACAGAGTAAAACTAAAAAAAGCTTGTATACAATAATGATACATCTTCATCCAGTGACGAAAGTCATCCTGTTCTTTCAGATCATTCTTCAGACAATAGCCTTTACGATGATGTAACTGAACCCGAAAATGCCACGATATTTTCACCTTTGTCTAGGAACCCTGAGGTGAATGATTTTGTTCTAGTTGAATTCAATACCATACCAAAAAAGTATTTTGTAGGAAAAATAACAAAGTCCAAGGACATGGAGGGCGACTACGAAATATCATACATGAGAAAGAAAAATGCCACAGATGATTTTTTTTCCCACAAGTTGCTGATTTAGCATCTGTTAGGCTTTCTGATATCAAAGTCATTTTACCACCTCCAAAAGAATGTGGGACGACAAAGCGGCAAAATTCCTATGTAAGGTTTAATTATGAATTTTTGTAAATATTAGCTAAATGTCCCATTGTGCCCCATGTCATGTCCTATTGTGCCCCGCACTGGGGCAGAGTGGGACAACATTTTTTTAAAATTTAAATCTTAAAAAAAATTGAAAACAAGGAAATATTTTAATTAAAGCAAATATGTATTTTGTTTCTAAAAGAGTAAAGTTTATTTTCAAATTTTATTGATTTGTTATGGTCCATAAAATTAAAAAGATTTTTTTTTTTTTTTTCACACTGTACCCCACTCTCCCATATATATATATATATATATATATATATATATATATATATATATATATATATATATATATATATATATATATATATATATATCAATATATATATATATATATATATATATATATATATCCTGTGGTGTAAAAGGCCAGTCCCAAAAGATTCCCACAAAAGTTTGAGAGTTGAAATCAGATATTCGATAAATCAAGAGAGGACATGAACCGATACTAAGAGTTTGAAAGCGATTATGTTATAGAAAGTGGTTAAAATCAAAGAACTAAGTGTATTCCACACTTTATTTTGAGTGTGCATGAAAGAATAAGCACAGGTGTTAAATTTGTGGTCCAAGAGTTGGGTTGAGGGAGGATGAGACGCTGTAGATAGAAGATTCACGCAAACAGACTGGATAAAATTATTGAGAGGAGAATTAATAAGTCTTAAAACCTTTGATTTGATCCTCCGACACTTTGACCCTTTGACCCTTTGACCCTTTGAAGATGGTTTATCTGATTGAAAATACCTCCTATGTAGATATTCAATTCATATTCCATAAAAAGAAGAAGAACGCCCTTATATTGTGGAAGAAACTGGTGTGGTATGAAGAATATCTAATGACGCCTCTGAACACCCACTCAACCTTTTAGAGTCTTGTTTAGTGGAAGAAATATTGCTCTTCTTCCAATAAAGATTATGAGAAAAGGAAATATCAAAAATATTACGAAAATAGAAAGGCTTGAGTAGTGTGTCTTAAAAATATGTTATAGTTGTATGGAAGATTATGTTCAGCGGATATATAAAAGAAATGAGTTTTTGGGGCATTGAAGACAACCATATATATATATATATATATATAGATATACAGAGATAGATATATGTATATATATAAATATATATATATTGAAGG
>JABUQX010108910.1:0-10624 GCA_015478945.1 Trachelipus rathkii | reverse complement strand
ATGGCTATTTTATGAAAATATTAAAAAATATAGCTTTTACACATAAGTATAGAAAAAGAAATTATTTACCACAATTTATTCCGTATTTTACTTATACATGGTGGTACCTGAAGACATTTCTAGTTTCCTAATAATACTATACCAGATTAATTTTTCAGCTCAAAGACTACTACACCTGCTCCAAGGAGGATGGATCAATGGAGAGAATGGATAGAAAAAACTTCTGCTCCCCGAAAATGATCCTCTTGAAAAATTGAAATGCTACCTCAATGCTCTTTGTAGCATAAAAGAATATCTTCAGACCAATGTAGAGTAAAGTCGCCTCTATAATCTTGAAGTATATTGCAGATAATATAAAAGATTTTCAGTGAAAACGATGCTAGAAGGTTCTGTTTAAACGGTCGCCATTCTATTTCTTACGCAAGTGTTTTGTAATCAACTTTCCTTTCTTACAGGTACTTGCGTTAATTGGGGTTATACCCCGTGTGCACTAAGAAATAGACAAATCAAAACTTCCCGAAGATTGCTTTACTAGACAAGATGATGGACTCATCAGTGGTTACAAACTCCATCTACTATTGGTCACTTGGAAATGAAGAAGAGGCTTGAATGAGACGATGCACATATAAGAATAAATTTTAATATTATATCTTATATATTTATATATATATATATATATCCTTGTGAAATAATAATGTAGAATATAGAAGTCACATTCCTCAATAAAATAGTATCAGTAAATAATATCTTTATCCTTATCAACAGAAATGCGTAGCAGAGATTGTCAACTTTATTTACAACAAATGATAAATCTTCTTAAATATAATACAAGTATATTTGAACAATTAAATAGAAATCGAGTCTGTAATAAATCTTTGAGAGAGCGTGGTTTCGTGGAACTTTAAAATACACTTGGGAGAGAGAGAGAGATAAACAACTTGATATATTAAAATATTCTTGAAAACGTAAATATGCGATTCTGCACAATAGTCTTTGCATAAACATTTAAATCTTGTAGAGTATAACAGTGAAATATCTTCTTGCAGAGTTATCATACAATGTGATATGGAATAATTAGACTTACTGTATTCTGCGACAGTAGAATGAGTAAAACAATGATGCGGTCTCTTCAACGACCAAAGGAAAATAATAGCTTGTCTTAAGCATAGATTCAATACGAATAATAAATAGGAATGGCTTCACTTTTATAATAATATTATTTCACTTGTAAATATAATATCACGTGAGTTATCTTAGAACATTAGATTAACTCTTAGAATGCTAAAAACACAAATAGCACTTTCTGCGTAGCAGCAGTTTCTGTACACGTCTCTCTCGCACGAAAACCAACGTCAGACTCTCTCTACTAATACTGTACACTATACTATATACTATAATAATATTCAGGGCTTAACAACAGGTGGCGCAGTTGCCCTTCAACCTACTTTTATTATACAAACTTTGCAATAGAATCAAAATCTATTTTATCTTTAACTATATATAAATGGATTATATAATGTATATAATTCTAAAAGCTATTATATATATATATATATATATATATATATATATATATATGCTCTCTCTATATATTATATATACTCTGTATATATATAAATATATATATATATAATTAGGAAATATGTAGGGAACCGACCGGCTGGGAGACCAGAGAAAGTGGATTGAGTCAGTGAACGAATGTCTGAAGGAGAGAAATATAAGTTTTGTAGAGGCGAGAATAAAGGTTCATGATAACAGGAGAGAATGGCAGGGTTTTGTATGGGGGCATGGTTGTGGCCACCTGGGCGGGGATGAACCCTTACATTGACGATTTACCATATTGGGGTCCGTCACGGTCCTATGATGCTCTAGGGTGGATTTTCTGTCTGCTGACGAGCTCTCACTGATTAATGGTACTGAGGGGGCAGTAGGCTGGGCTTTCTTTTCGACGTTTGTCATGTTCTCCTACTGCTTTTATTTTCTGCTTGCACAGCACCTTACCCCCAATCTTGGGGGAAAAGAGGAATTGAAGAAGAGAAAGAAGAAAGATATATATATATATATATATATATATATATATATATATATATATATATATATATATATATATATATATATATATATATATATATATATATATATATATATATATATACTCTCTATAACAATATAACCTACTCTCTGGTATATATATATATATATATATATACCCGGTATATATATATATAACTCTTATAATATATATATATATATATATATACCACTCCTCGAAATACCCCGTGTGTGTGTGCTCTCTCTCTATATATATATATATATATCTATATATATATAACCTATATATATATATATATCTTCTCTGGTGGGCGTCGGGCAGGTTGACTTGGACCACTTTAGGTATAACCGTCTCCCGACTTTCCCCTAATGCACTTGAGATTTTTCTTTCTGAAATTCAAAGGCCATATAGTAGGTAATAAGCACACAAAAATAATAATGTAATTCTAAAAATAAAAGTTTTATTAAAGTTTTTAATAAAGCTCATTCAGCCTGACCTTGGAAGGGGGAATCGGACAACCATGAGGGTGAATCGGTTCTATCTGTTTAAATTCTTCTTTTTCGTATAAATTCAATTTTATATTTTAATTTTATATATAATAATTATTTATCTTATTAAAATTCATAATAAGTAATAAAAATGTCAATAATGATACATAAAATAAGAATAAAAATAAGGTGGTCTGATTCACTCATCTCAGCTCCAAAAATTTTAAAGCACTTTTTGATTCGTATTTTTATATAAATTTCATTTTTTTTTAATTTTTACTTAATTTAAGTAACTTTTTATTATATTTAAATTAATTATACATAATAAAAATGTCAATAATAAGTAAAATAAAGAAAAACAATGGTGGTCCGCTTCACCTCATCATCAATTTTTGCAATGAGGTGGAGTCGGACCAAGTTAGGCCCGTGATTTTGCCACTAATACTTTTTGCAACAAAAATTTACTTTGCCAGTTCTAAAGCTAATATACTCGAGTGTGTACACTGAAAAAATAATTAAATCCATTCACAATTTTCATTTATAACAAAAGTTAAAAAAACTCATATTTCAAAAGTGAAATTTTATTGAAGGGCATTTTATCCCCTAATTTATTATATTTTTAAAAATATAAAAACTCTCTAAATTAAGATGATCTAAATAAAACTTGTAGTACTACCGCGTGGCTATTAAATGAGCAAAATTTTTTATTTTTATTTTATTATTATTTTTTATTTTATTTAGAGTGGGCGAATCACCCCTCTAAAAAAACTGGGCCTGGTCACACCCTAGCTAACATATATATATATATATATATATATATATATATATATATATATATATATATATATATATATATATATATATACCTGCTGTAATAACTTAATATATATATATATATATATATATATATATTTATATAGTGGGCGGTGTTTCCACCTACTTGGAAGGGGGTGATTCAATTCACTCTAAATAAAAAAATTAATAAAAAGAATTCGGCTCATTTAATAACATGATCTTTATTTTATTTAGATAATCTTTAATTCTAAGAAGGTTTTATGTTTAAAAATATATCATTAGGGTATAAATAACCCTTCAATCAAATTTCACTTTTGAAAATGTGAGTTTTTTAACTTTGTTATAAAGTGAAAAATTGTGGATGGTGCAGTATTTTCGATCATACGCTTTAGTAAACTTAAACTGGCAAATGCATTTTAATTCCAAACGCTATTATTAGGGGCAAATCTGATCCTGGTCTGATTCACCCGCTGTAAAGTGATGAAGGGGTGAATGTCGGACCCTCATTGTTTTCGTATTTTTACGTATTAATATTGACACGTTTTTATTATGTATATTAAATTTGAATATAATAACATTTACTTATATTAGGTAAAAATTAAAATAAAAATGAAATTTATATAAAAATACGAATTCCAAAAGTGTCAAAATTTGTCGGAGAGGGGGGAATCGGACCACCTTATTTTATTCTTATTTTATGTATCATTATTAATATTTTTAATACTTATTACTAATTTTAATACGAAAAACAAAATGAGCGTGTAGTAAATTTGACATATGTCAGTTTTAAAAGTAATTTATATAAGAAGAATTTAAACGAATAGACATTCACCCCTAGGCTAATGGTGACTGGGCTTTATTTAGCTTTAATAAAACCTATTATTAAATTACATTATTATTTTTATTGATAACTTATGACTTCACTATGAGACACTGTTTTCAAGAAAATTTAAGTGCATTGAAGTCGAGGCAGTTATACTAAAGTGATCCAAATAAAACCCGGCATATATATATATATATATATATATGTATATATATATATATATATATATATATATATATATATATATATATATACCCAATTATAACTATAATATATATGTATATATATATATATATATATATATATATATATATATTTGAATAAATGTTTTTATTTCTTATTAATTTAAGCATACTGTTAGAGTAGAATCTAGAGCATTTGTTTTTGTATATGGCGTCGGCGGGAGTAGGCCGGGCCCGCCTCTTTAGGAGGGTGATTCGGTCCACTCTAAATGAAATAAAATAATAAGCAAAAAAAAAAAAATTTAGCCCTCATTTTATAGCCACTTGGTAGTACTACAAGTTTTATTTGGATCATATTTAATTCTAAGTTTATATTTTTTAAAAATATTAGCGAAATTAGGGTACAAAATTTTCTTCAAATAGAACTTCACTTTTGAAAAATGTGAGTTTTTAACCGTTATAAAATGAAAAATTGTGGATCGTTTTTAATTATTTTTTCATGGATACACTCGAGTATGTTAACTTTAAACTGGCAAACTAAAGTAATTTTTGATTCAAGCAGTATTAGTGGCAAAAAAAACGGGGCCTAGCAGGGTCCGATTCCGCAGCCGTAAAATTGATGGGGGTGTGGCTGCCGGGACCACCATTATTTTCGTATTTTACGTATTATTATTGACATTTTTATTCAATTTAACTAAAATGTAATAAATAGTTACTTATATTAAATTAATTTTAAAAAAATGAGGAATTTTAAGCAAAAGCAGTTCAAATCTCCAAAATTTTGGGCGGAGGGTGATCAGACCACCTTATTTATATTATTATTTATTTATCATTATTGACATTTTATTACTTACTAATTTTAATATGATAAATAGTTTGATAATATATTAAAAGTAAAAATTAAAATATAAAATTGAAATTACTCATTAAGGCGGAGCTAAGCTAGATGATCCGGTCACCTGTGTGATCGCTCACCTCCACAGTCAGGCTGACTGAGCGTTATTCAAACTTTAATAAAACTTTTATTATTAGAATTACATGTATTTTTGTAACTCCATGCTATTAACCGACTATGGGAGCGTGATTTACAAAAAATTTCAAAAAGTGCATTAGGGGAGAGTCGGGAGACCAAGTTATACCTAAAGTGGTCCGCGTCACCCCGCCCGACGCTATAAATGTTCAAATTAACCTTATAATAATGGCAGATCATTTGAATCGTATGTAATTAGTGAAGTTGTTGTATACTTTTCATATTGTTTTGTTCATTGGACAAGCCTGTGCATAGTATTTAATTAATGATCACCACCTTACCTTTATAGTTCACATTACAGTTTTTTATTCCTTACATTTTATTATTACTGACTTTTGAATACTGCACTGACACTTTCAAATTACTACTGATAATCACCCAAAAATCTTTTCCTTTATCTACAGATTCAAGCCATTCTCCATTCTGCAATTAAAATTTTTATTAGAATACCCAAGTTGAAGTACCTTACACTAACATCTATCTAGTATATTTTCTGTTTAAAACATAGCCTATAGAATCAGCTGAAATGTATAAATTGTAAATATACCATGCCGCCATCTTATTTGTTTACATTTTTCGTAAAAACGTGCTTAAATTCGGCAAGCACGATATCTATTAATTAAATTTTCCTTTTGTTACAGAATATTAAAATGAAGATTCAAAACATAAGCTATAGATTGTATACCCTTCAAAAGTCCTATTCTTATAATAAAATATTATTGGAGAAAACAAAATATTTAAATACGGTACGATTATAATTTAATGTTTTAAGTTTTATTATTACCATTTTCATTGAAAGATAACACTGTTGTAGATTAAACATTGTTAGCCTACCATACTAAAATCTTAGTGTGTAGAATAACTTTGCTATAAATTTAAATTTCATTTATCTTTTATTAGATAGATCTTAGTTAGTTGTATGGTTAATTATTACAATTTGAATTATCTTAATTCTAGCTGTTAGCCTGAATAATTGGTTATTAATTTCATTTATATATTAATGTTAAGATTTTGTTTTGTATAATTTTATAATTTTCATTTTTTATAAGCTTAATGCATTTTTCTGTAGGCTTAACTTTGCATTAAAGCTATTTTATACCTTGTAGGTACTGGTAGGCCTATTTTGATGTAGCTACCTTCTGTTTTTCAAAAACTTTTTCTTTAGTATTAAATTTTTCTTCTTTAGATGATTTGTTTTGGTTTTAGTATAATAATTGTGTGTGTGTGTGTGTGTTTTTAGAATGATGAGAGGGTATTCGTTTGTCATGCAATGTTAAATATTTGAGTTAGTGCTGTGATACCTTTGGTTTCCAGGTGTTTGAAATGAATCTTGGATATTTGGTCTGGTCCCACTACTTGTGAGTTTTTGAGGTTTTGGATAGTGTTGAGTACTTTTAAGTTGTTTGTTTGTTTGTCTATTGGTGGATATTGTGGTTTTATGAACGATTTTTGAATAGTGTGACAATAATATTGCATTGGTTTTTTGGGCTGGAGATTTTATTATTTTGTTTACAGATGGCTTTGTGGGTTGGTGGGGGGGTTGTGAAGTGTAGATTATTTTTATTGTATGGAATATTTTTGTTGTGTTGGCTTTATGGTTTAATATTTGGGTGTATAGTTGCCAATTCTTGTTTTTGATTTAAGTTGATTAGATTACTTATTCTATTGTTGATGCCTATGATTTGGTTTAGTTGGTCTTGATTCAGTTGTCTCGTTTTGCCTAAGGGAGTTTCTTTGTTTTATTAAGGTTTCAATTTCTAGTGAGAAGTTGGTGTTGAATTGTTTGTCATAGACATGAGTGATACCGTATGTTTTTTGGATGCTTTTAGAATTATTGAAGTGTTGTATTGCTTTGTTGAGAGAGGAAAAATCATTTTGTTTGAAAGGACCGTAGATCTAGTTCTATGAGGTCAGTATAAGCTTGCCAGTTTGCTTTCTTTTAGGTGATAATGTTTTTTTTTAAAATGTGTGTGTGTGTGTAGGGTGTTTATGTTGAATTGTGATTAGTATTGGGATGTGATCTAAGGAGAGAACACAGGGTTTGCTAAGTTGTGGTAACTTGAATTTGGGGAGAACAGGAGGATATATTGAGGGATGTTGGGTCTAGCTATGTTGTAGGGGTCATCCAGTAGGTTGGTTTCTGTTGTTGAGGATAGTGAGTGAATGTAAGTTGCCTATATATATATATGTATGTCACCTCTTGTTGTTGTTGTGTGTATGTGTGTGTTAAGCCATGTTAAGTTACTATATTATGTTAAAGGTGAGAGGTCTGGGATATAATCCTGTAAGCAATGTTGAGATGTGAGGGAGGGATATAAAATCTCATTAGGTTGTATGTTTTTTTATTGACTTGGACTTCTATTGATTGGTAAGTGGATATTTGGTTGTTGTTCACATGTGAGGAGTTGTGTGTGGTGGTGAGATTGAGAATTCCTTGTGATCTAGCGCTCCTTCTATCTTGGATACCAAGCCTATCTAGTGCGCCACTGTATATGAAATCTACCGGAATAACTGTAGGCCCAATGGTTTAGGATGGATTTCTTTCCTAATCGAAATTTCCATTCCCTTATGTGGTAGTCTGCACCTTTTCATTGTTCTCAAAAGAAATGATGTAAGACTTATTGGTCGATTGGATCTGGGGTCAGGCGTAGACCGTCTCCCCGTCTTGGGAATATATAAACCACCCTTACTTTCCTCCACAGCCGTGGAAGGAATGTATTCCAGGGCATAGCTTGCCCTAAATACCTTCACCAGCAGCGAGCAGCGGAAGCAGACTCTCCATTCCTTGTTGAAGCCAAGGCTGAGGGAATATGATAACCATCCAAAACACTCCCACGCGAGGAATTAATATATTCTTACCTCACTAAGAAATGGTGATTGCCCCATTCTACCCTATCAATGGGGAGAAGAGACTCCTTCCAGACAGAGCGTTTCCTGCTGTGCAGGTTTCCATCTATTATGGTCTCCTAAACATCCCTATTATTATCTACTTTCCTCCCCGTCGATAACTATTACATTGTGCGGAAAGTGCAGTGTTTATAAGTTCCATAACGTTTTTTCCCTTGTGGTCCTTTGTATAACTGCTGTCTTCCTTTAAGAGAAGGCTCGACCCATTTAGATATGGTCCTTTGAGTTAGCACTTTATGTAGACGCGGCGCAGTTCAGAGGCTCTCAATGTTTCACATAGAGTCTCTCATCTGATTTTTTCTTTTATAGATTTCACATAAGTATCCCTATTATATAAGCGGTTAGGGCGTTATTTGTATGCTTCCCAATTTGAACCCGCTTAGATTTATGAAAAAGTTTATCCTGGTTTTTAAGATCTTAGAGGGTTAGCTTCTTGATTTCCGACCGAGGTGGAACGCTTTCTAGTTATCACCTCTTGGTTTTTCAAAAGGACAAAAACATAATTCTCTTCCATATAGAATCTTGTATAATTGATTGCATTTGTAGAGTAGTGGAAACATTTCTATGGATCCTGTACATCAAAACAGTCCCCAAAATAATCCCATTCTACGCGCTGTTTAAGGAAGCTCTTCTTATACAAAAGTCTCCAGATTTGTTAGCTTAGATATCTCCGCTCCTCCTCTTACATTCATCCAAAGCTATGATTGTACCGAACCTGGATGTGTCTATTGCCGTCCGAATAGATATTTCAATCGAACATACCAGTCGAGAATCTGAGTAATTAATACCATAAGTGGAGCCATTTATTTAAGTTAGGTCTAAGACTCTTGTCTGATTCGAATTGTAAAATGATATGTGGTGAAAACTTATAAACTCTTGCCCACATTCACCACATCAATACCAAATTGAGTTTAAAGAATTCTAAAAAGTACAACTCACCTCTGTTGTGAATTTTGTCCTTGTTGCTGCCCCGACAGGGAAGTGTAATTTTCTATACTGCATAAATATCCAAAAAAAAAGATGTGATGGGCATTTCTGCATTACGCATCCAAAAACTCAGTACCCCTGCAGGGTACCGCTGACAGTATGAGCAAGCCTTGTTGAAATTTCTTATACAGAAGGTGCTTCATTAAGAAGTCCCCGCAAAAATGCCGAAACGGCTAATTGAGCGTACCTCTTGAGCTACACTCACCGCGCGCGGTGGAGGCACCTCGTACTAGGGAGCTGCTTTATTAGGTCCTTCTTATGGTGTTGAATCTCCGGAGTTAATAGAACAGAGGCATTGACCACATAACACCGCATGACCATATGTTCTTCTCTCACCCATGAACTCCATGTTTGAAGCAGCTAAATTTGCGCAGCAACTCGCGCATAACAAAAGGTCCGGACGAGTAGCTCAATGTCTGACTGACCTTATGAGCGAGTGGCTCGCAAGCGTTATATAGAAGGCAGCTTATCAGAATTGTTTTATATATTATACCATTATGCAGATTGAGTTTGGCGTTCTGACTTTATGATCCCTATCCAAGGCCGATTTTGATTTGGCACCTCGTTTCACCACTACCCTTGCATGGTTTAAATTAGAATTACTTCTTAGGACTGAACCAAGAGCGGATAATTACCTATATACTTTAAGGCCTCAAAGGTTGCCCGTTTTCGTTGCGGAGAATGTAGTACCTCATTGGTGAGGTCCGTTTTTGCTCGTAGAGAAGTTGGAGAACCTACTCTCCACACACCCATCGAGAAGGTATATACACCGACACCCGAACTTACAAACTGAGTCCAAGACTACTATAAATAAAAGAAGTACCAATAAGAATATATAGTCCTGAGCAGATGGTATTGTGCGGCTACTTCAGAGCTTGGTTTCAGAGTGCTGGTAAAGAGAAAGACGACGTGCACAGAATCGCCCCTCTCTTCCCTATCCTCAGACCCCTCCAACTCGTCAGTGTTCAACACAAAGGTCCTCCTGCTTGCCTTTACAAAAGGTTTAGGATCTTAATTCGTTCCCATCCTCGCAGCATATTCTGGAAGGTAAAGCACCAGTCCCCCCCACAGAGGTTTACTATGGGACGGGTAAGATCTCATCCCCTCCACTGTCCTAAAAGATACACACAAAACCTCCCAAGAGTTTCAGTATAGAATCCAACAACGAGTCTACAGCCACTCTGCTTGTGGCACACAACACGCCTACAACCAGTTGAAATGCAACCCACCCTGCGGTTGAGGATAGAGCGTGAAACTTTGGCTGTGTGGTGCCACCAACTAGTTCCACACGATCCTGCCCAGGATTCCTTCTTGTATGTCCTTAAGTTGTTCCATTGTCAAGATTTCTTGTGGATAGTC
>JABUQX010108909.1:22500-59347 GCA_015478945.1 Trachelipus rathkii | reverse complement strand
GGAAAAAAATTATCTTAGTTACGTGTCCTTGTTTTCAATTTTGAAACCCTAATTTTTGGCAACCCTAATTGTAAGCCAACCTAATCTTTTGCAACCCAATTTGCAACCACTCGAAGAAGGGTGTCGCCAAACGGTTGCGTCAGCAACCGTTGTGTAACTACCCCACCCTTAATGGGTTTTCGACCAACCCTTTGTCTTCCATGGGTCATTTGCCCACGGTAATTTTTGCCCCCCTTTAGGGCTTAGGCCCGTTTATTTGTCTTCCTAAAATGCTTACCCATATATTCGGGCCTTAACCTTGCCATATACCATGGGTCATTCCCACGGTAATTTTTGGCTACCATTTAGGGCTTAGCCCGTTTTGAGTTATGTTCTACCTGTTTGCATGATATTCGGTCTTAACCTTCCATATATGACATGGGTCATTTTTGCCCACGTATTTTGAGCTAACCCTTTAGGCTGAGCCCGTTTTTTGATGTTTCTTTAGCCTTGTTTGGCCATGATATTTCGGCCTTAACCTTGCCATATACCATGGTCATTTTTTGCCCACGGAATTTTTGGCTTGACCCTTTAGGGGCTTAGCCGTTTTTGATGCTTTACCTTGTTTGGCCATATATTTCGGCCTAACTTGCCAATACCATGGGTCATTTTTGCCCACGGTTTAATTTTTGGCTGCCCCTTAGTGGCTTAGCCCAACTTTGAATTGTCTTTACTTGTTTTGACCATGATATTCGGCCTTAACCTTGCCACTATTACCGATGCTTCAAATTTTAGCGCCCCCTATTTTTGGCGCTCCTTTAGGGGCTTAGCCCTTTTTGATGCTTAACTTGATTTGCCATGAATTTCGGCATTGACCTGCATTATACCATGGTCCAATTTTGGCCAAGCCAAATTTGGCCACTCCGCGTGTCCACCGCGTCACAATTTCGTTTCCTAACTGAACCGTTATCAGGGTTGTAGAAGTTCTATAGGCTCTATGAATCATGGAGGCTGTGGTGCCAGGGTGGAGTGCCAAGTGAAGTGCCAAATGAGTTCAATGTAAGTGGCCAAGTGGGATCGGCTACTAACGGGCGGTGACTTCCCTCGTACATACACTAGTGCCATGAGTGCCAATGACAAGTCCACATAGTGCCAATGAGGAAGGTCCACATAGTGCCAACATGAGTCCTTTTTCAGCCTTTTCTAGCCGCCCTCAGAGCCTGATAGCTCGCTATATGGTGCTGTTTGTCTACCCTAGGTTATAAGGTATGAGGAATTTAATGGTGTACATTACAAGTGCTAGGATGCTTCCTACTATTAGTTAGTCTGTTTCTATCACTTTTCCAGAAAGGACTCTTATACAAAAATATCACTATGAACTTTATACCACTATGACACTTATCACCACTACACTCGTGCATGCACTTACAATTAGCACTCACACACGTCGATATTTTGATGCCCTCACCTTATGCTCAGCATTAATGCCTCAGCATTCATGCCTCAACTTTGACTTGACTTGACTTGACTCATCTTTGATGGCTATCTTTTGATACCATCTATATTGGATTAGCATCTTTGATGAAAGACATCTTGATGGCTCAGCTCGTACGCCCCGGCATTGCAGTAGAACAGAGATTAAATAATAAATGTCTCCCCTAGATCGTAAAGCTAACCACCAGGGGTGCAGTGTGCAACCCTCCGCGCAAAAACAGCACACCCCCGCACCCGCAGGTGCCCTCGTGCCCCGCCGAGCAAGTACCCCGTCCCGCAAGCGCAGTCCCCGCCCGCCAGGACGTTCCCGCCCGCCGCAGTGCGCCCGCTGGGTGATGGGCGGACGTATGACAGAAAGATATGATCCGCGTACACCCGCCCGTACGAACGGAGAGCGCATCGCAGGGCGCAATGATTGCCGCCTGCGAAATGAAAAGAATATATTGATATTGATATTTATATTTGTAGTTACATGTCATTTTTATTTCACAATAATAATTTTCTATGGTCGGATTGTTTATTGTTCTTTGTATATTCTACATAATACCGTATTAATGGTACTGTTATCAATGGTTTTGAGTGTAAAGAAGAAAAAAACCATGGAGTGTCTATTAAAGATCAACATTTTATTTTTACATTAACATTGTGAACGAAATTGATTTAAAAACGATTAAGAATAATAGCCGTATAAAGCAGTTAAGCGGAAGTAGAATCAAATAGAGGGTGTTAGCTACAACTAGGGGGAATTAGTAATGCTTTATAGTATTTACTGCGTTGTATGCTAATTAACTTTTGCTGCTTTGACTGCGTGTTAACTATTGGCTAGCATAATAACTGCTCCTGTAACTCAATACAGTGACATACCTTAGGTAAGCAGTGTACAATTCGGGAGTAAATCAATAGAGGGTGGGTGTACATAGCCACACAAGGGGAGATGGGGAGAATTATGTATGCTTTTGTGTTGTTTATTGATGCTGCGAGGTGTGATACGTGCGATTGTAACTTATGGGCGGTGGTGGCGTTACGAGTGGGGGAGCGTTGTAACTTTTGGGTCTTTTACTGTTTAACTGTTGCGGGTGCATTTACTGCTTTAACTTTGCTGTTTACTGCCTTTAACTTTCATGCATACGCTTTAACTCATAGTAGTTATTAAACATTACATACCTTGTTAAAAGCGAGTAAATCGAAGAATAATAATCATAGAGGTTGTATACATAGCAACAAGGGGATTAGTTCTTTTGTTACTGCTTTAGCTGCCTTATTAAACTCAATTAGCGTGTGCTATGCGTTTTATAACTCACATATGTGATTAAGCATACATAACACTTAAGCGAGTAAATCAGTAGGGTAAATCAAGTAGAGAGGTGTGTACATAGCAACAAAGGGAGAATTAAGTATAGCGGGTTAGTTTACTCTTACCTGGCTTTAACTCATATGTTTTACTGCTTTAACTACATATTTTACTGCTATAACTTTGCTGTTTTACTGCTTGAATCTCATAGTTTGTACATTTTGTAACTCGAGTATATTGTATGTGTGTAGAGGCATCTATTTTTATTTGTTTTAATACTTTTTATTTATTTTATATATTTATTTCATTTCTTTTATATATTTTTATTATTTTTTTTATTTTTATTTTGTATTATTATATTTTTAGGGTTATTTACTTCATGTCTATTGTTTATTATATTTTAGAACACAAGCACACACACACCACACACACACACACACATATCACGTATGACCTTATTATACATCACACAATTTCACTATGGGACACTTATACACACAGTTTCACTATGACACTTACATTAATACCCATAGACACTTACATTACCACTTATACACACGCAGTCACACACACACACAAACTATACAGCGTATACACACAGTTCACTATGACACGATACACACATTCACTATTGCACTTTACATGTTACCCATAGACACTTACATGTACACTTACACACACACAACCCACACCACACACCCACAACCATACCACCACACACACACACAGATTTATTACACTCCACACAGATACTTACGGACAGCGCAGGAGACACGACCCACGAGAGGTGTACTTCAGCTCACGCAGATTTACCTTTGACAGCGTGCGACACACAGGATTACTTACACTCCCACAGATTTACTTACCACTGCACCCACAGAGTACTATACACTCACACAGAGTTACTTACACTCACACACAGATTACTTACACACACACACACATACACACACACAACACACCCACACACACGCACACTCACATACACACATAATGGAGTAATAATTTATTAAACATTTTATGTTTTTAATTAAAAACACGTACATTTATAATAAATCATTCAAATATAACTAAAATTATTTCAAAGTTTCTTAAAAACTTCTATAATAAATCGAATCCATTGATCTTTGAACAAAAGAAGAATTATTAGATTTAACTGTTATACACGTGTTTGTTTATAAATTTATAAAGCAGTCAGAGTGTTATAAATAACCTTTTACTAAAATAGTTAGTGCAAAATTTTGTTAAAAAACATATATTTTACGTACCTTTTAAAAGCAAATAAAGTCAGTAAATCGAGATAAGTTCAGCCATCCGTGTGAGCACCCCTCGGTAGCACCGAAGCCGATCGCCAACGTATGTTCTATGACTTACTGCGTTGTACATCGATTCTTTAGCATGTAATTAGGAGTTAAAAAGTAGACAAAATAAGTTCTTCTCTGACTAGAGATAGACATGAGGTTTTTTTAAAAATCTTTCGGTGAAGTTCTTATTTTCTGGAAAAAAGAACAACTTAGTTCAGCTAATAACTATTTATGATATTCGCTTCGAGATGGTAATCTAAAAATAGTTGTCCCAAAAGTTTTTTAAATAATTCGGAATTTTTAGAAATTATATTGAATTATATTAATGATAGTACATTGACAATCCATCACGAGAAAAACAACAACAACCCCGCACTCCTTACAGATACAAAAAGGATCCTCTTTTCGTAAAATGTGTTGAAATAACTAGCTTAGGCCTAAATTTAGGATATCCTTTTTGTACCCCGGAGCGATTTAGGCCTAATT
Organism: Trachelipus rathkii; assembly: GCA_015478945.1. Taxonomy (NCBI): domain Eukaryota; kingdom Metazoa; phylum Arthropoda; class Malacostraca; order Isopoda; family Trachelipodidae; genus Trachelipus; species Trachelipus rathkii. Next base: position 54,793 of record JABUQX010108909.1, on the reverse strand, counting down.
CCAGGTCAAAATTATATATTTCAGAATGTAAGTGGGGAATAAGGGGGTGCATATAACATACGTGCGTTTAGGCTATAAATTTAGGCCTAAATTTAGATAAGCCTTTTGGTTTGTATGCCCATGGTCTGATTTAAGGCCTAATAACCAGGGTCATAAAGGTGAAATTTTCCAGTTTATTAGACAAGAATCCATAACTGTTAAAATAAAATTGATAGTAATATTTTTATTAAATATATTTCAGAAACTGAAACATGCTGGGAGATCAAGGGTAAGATCCTTTGTATTAAGCAGGTAGATAGGAAATTTTCCTTAGCTTGTGATATAGGTCGGATAATCACTTGATTCTCTATAAGTGACCTGCGTATGGTTGATTGTCGAGAGAATTATTGTATCGTTCTTTTGGTGAAAATTAATTTGTTCTTTAAACTTGATTTTGAGCAGTGTGATTTAATTATCTTTTAACCCCAACTCATTTTAAAATCATAGTCATTTTTACTGTTAAGCGGTGCACAAGTTCAGTTTGAAATATATTTAAAAAGTTGATTTTGATTTAAAATAAGTGTATATCATATTATAATAAATACTTACATTTGAAGGTGGGGGGGGGAGGGAAAAATAAATTTATTAATTATTTTTTTTTACCGCTAGAATAGATAATAATTAATTCACTAATTTATGAGGTAAGATAGATCGACGAGCTGGAAGCAAAACGCACGAGAGCTACCGAGCAAGCGCGACCGCGAGTGCAGGAACTGAACGCTGGCAATAAACCGCCGGCGCTAATGTTACTACGCGTTGCCGCGAAAATATTTTCTATAGTATGATAGCGCCGAATAGTAAGACTTTCATTACATCACTTTTGATTTTCCAAAGACTATACCGTTTCCTAGTATTGAATGAAATCGTTCGAATTTTATCTTACTTGAACTAATGTTTATTTATAGAGACAACCATTTCACTTGGTAAAGTTTTCTTGAAAACATTTAGTTTTGAAAAGAACATTTTGGTTTTATGTAGAAAAAGCAGTTATTGTTATTATTTGATCGCGTAAAGTTTATAATTACCTTTCGAAGAACGTAGAGAAAGAACCCCGGCTGCTGACGGTAAGGCCATTTTCCTTCTTTTTGGTGATTGCCTCTTAAGAATCTTATAACCTTATAAGAATGTAAAAACAAGTTTATATGCCCTAAAGTGATACAGCCTATATGACGTCGTAAGAGTTAAGGAGTGAAGTTATCCCATTCACCTCCCTTTTCAAGGTAATGTCCTTATCGGTGTTTAATTCTTCTCTATGTATAAGTTATGAAAATAAAAGTTGGTTTAATCTAAATATTATACATGTAATTACTATAATGAATTATAAATTAAACACAACTAATAGATAAGAATATAGTGGATGGTATGTAAGCAAGCATAAGATAAAAATCCCCATCATTAGTTAACAAATCCGTAATATTTCTCTGATTAATGGATTTCGCAGTGAATTTGTTATCATAATCGAATATGACTAGTTCAAAAATTTACATGACGGAAAGTATGTAATTTCAATACCTTTCTTCGTATATCAGATGTTGATATGCATCATGAGGGCAAACCATCGAGAATATCTCCCTTGCGATTGTAATAAACCACTGATATCAGCCAGGGACTATTAATAAACGTAATGCCGCGTTTAGAACACATTGTTATAATGGTTTGCGCGTTAAATATACCTTGAGTACAGTACACAAACCTAATAATTATTACGAATACCTGAATGGGACGGTGTTCCAAAAGATAAGATCAACCTCTAGGAGTTTGCCCTTACCACTTTAGAAAGATACAACGCGCACATATTTTGCGCGAGCCGACACGTAGTACATTACGCCGGCGGGGTTCATTAGCGAGTCGGTTCCTGCACCGGGTCGCGAATTGCGAGCGCTCTTTGGCGTTTTGCTTCAAACGGTAGGATTAACACCTATGTAAATTCTAGTTGAATAAATTATTATTCTATTCTAGTGAAATATAATAATTATTTCAACTCAATGTAAGTATTTATTATAAATAATATATATACACTTAGTAAAATAAAACACTTTTAATACAAATCAGAGAACTTGTTCACCGCTTAATATCTAAACAAAACTAATGATTTTATAAAGAGCTCAGGATTCCCAAAGAATAATAAAGAACACACCTGCTCAAATCCAAGTTTAAAGAACAAAAGTTAATTTTCAAAAAGACGATAAAATAATTCTCAGGACCATCACATATCGAGGAGGGGATCAGGGTAGAGGAGGGAAAAGGGTAGGTACTGGACCGGACCAATCAACAAGTGAAGGAAGACATATTCCTTCTTGACCTGCTTAAAGGATCACATCCGAGCAATAGTTCCCAGTTTGAATATAGTTTATAAGAATAATAATAATAACCAATGATATCTTAGTTATACTGAGTTACACTATGATCGTGACCTGGTGATTAGGCGGTAAAAGTCAGCATTGGATACAAGAAGGTGGCTACTGCCTAAATTTAGGCCTAAATTAGGCCCTGGAACGTAGTATTGCACACATTTGTACAGAAAAGGCAGTTTGAAAGAGGTATATATTGACTCGGACATTAGGGCCGTAATCGCCGCCGGGCTACAAAAGATTATCAACTAAATTAGAGTCTAAAGTTAGTATTTCAAACACACTTTTACCAGAGAGCAGGTCAGTTCGCTATCCTGTTAAGGCGATGGCGGCGTTGTTGGTGTTTTCTGCGTGAGGCATGTGTCAGAGTAACATAGATATTAATCAGAATAATAGTAATTAATAAAGTGAACATAATTAACTTAAACATACTTTGAAATTGATTAGGTTATAACATCGGAGACGAATAATATCAAAGTAAACGGTGATTAAGTGTGTATTTTAAATAAGAACTTTAGAAAGATGGTCTTTAATAATATGACATGTTTATGTTGCAGAGAAGAAGCTTAATTTATGGATTAAATTTTTATACTTATATCGATGGCTAAAGATGATGATGAAGCAGTAAGTCAATAGAAAACATACGTGCATATAGGCTGGTGTAGCAGGGTGCTAGGGCGACCTTACTGTGATTACTAGTATTGCTTTAAGGTACGTAAGATATATGTTTTTTTTTTAATGAAATTTCATAAAATTTTAGTAAAAAGTTATTTTAAAATTTACCGAGATTAAAAATTTATACACAAATAGTATTTTCTATGTTATTACACGATTGCTTGATATGAACTATTAATTGATATAATAGAAGGTTTATAGAAACTTTGAAATAATTTTAGTTATAGTTGAATGAGTAATATAAATGTACGTGTTTTAATTAAAACATTAAAATGTTTTAATAAATTATATACGTTATATGTGTAAGTGTGTGTGCAGGTGTGTGTGGTGTGTGGTGTGGTGTATGTGTGTGTGTGTGTAAGTAAATTCTTGATTGAGTGTAAAGATAAATCTGATCGTGGTGCTTAGAAGTAAATCTAGTGGTGAGTGTAATGTAAATCTTGGGAGTTAAGTAAAATCTGGGTGTGAGTGGTAAGTAAGATCTGCGTGAGGTGAAGTAAATCTGTGGAGTGTAAAGTAAAATCTGCGTGTAGTAAGTAAAATCATGTGTGTTAGGTAAGTAGAAATCTGTGTGTGTTGTGATGTGTAGTGTGTGATGGTGGTGTGTGGTGTGGGATGTGTGTGTGGGTGTGGTGTAAGTGTAAATGTGAAGTGTCTATGGGAAAGTAAGGAGTGTCATAAGTGAATGTGTGTTATAAGTGTTATAGAGAATGTTGTATATAAGTAAGTGGTGGTGTTAGTGTAGTGACCGCAGAGTGTATAAGAATGGAAATGTGTCAGTGTTCTAATGGGTAAATGTAAGTGATCATAAGTGAATGTGTGGATAATGTCATATGTGAATGATAAGTGGGTATAACGGTGTCATACGTGAATGGTCGGTGTGGTGTGTGTGATAGTGGGGTGTGTGGAGTGTGTGTTGTGTGTGTAGTGTCGCTTCTAATGAAATATAACAATAGGACATTTGAAGTAAATAACATAGAGGTATAATATTAAAAATAAAAAATAAAATAATAAAAAGTAATAAAGAAGAATAATAAAACAATAAATAAAAATGAATAATAAAATAAATAAAAAGGTGATTAAAACAAAATAAAAAACCTAATCAATAAAGCAGTAAAGAATATGAGTTAAAACAGTGAAACAAACAGAATGTTAAAGCAGTAAAACAGAAAGGTTAAAAGCAAAAATAACGCAGTAACTTAAAGGTGTAAAAACATATGATAAGTTAAAGCAGTAAGAAAGCAGTAAAACAAAAAGCGTTTTTACATACTCTAAAGCATTAACACCTCTATTGATTAAGCTGATTTACTGTTTTAAGGTATGTAAATTGTTATAATAATAATTATGTGAGTTGGAAAAATTTTAAGGACGAAATAATTTTAAAGTCGAGAGTTAAAAAGCAGGATAAAACAAAAGCATACTAATCCCCGTGTTGCTAGATCACGCCTCTATATGGAGTTTTACATGAGTTTACTGCTTTAGGGTGAGTAATGTTAAATAAACATATTGACAAGATACCATTGAAACATGAAATGTTAAAGCGAGTTTAAGAGCAGAAAGTGTAAGAAAGGCAGTAAAAGCAGAAAGTGTAAAGCTAAGTAAAGGCCAAGAAAGAAGGTTATAGCGTAAAGTAAAGGACAGGAAACGTTATAAACTAGTAAAAGCAGAAAAGTTTAAAGCGGGGAAGTGTAAAGAGCCAATAAGTAAAACAAAAGGAACATACTAATGCGTCCCTTGTTGCTGATGTAACACCTCGATATGATTTTACTAAGTATGGCTTTAAGGTATGTAGAGTGTATGGATAGAATGTAAGTAGCAGTAGAAGCATGAAAGTTACAGAGCAGTTAAAGACAGAAGTAGCAGGTAAGTAGAAACGCATTATATTTAATTTAGAAACTTAAAGGTGTTAGGGTACAACCTCTATTGGATTGACTGCTTTACTGCTTTAAGTTATGGTATGTGTATAATGTTTTGTAATAGGAAGTTTCGTACCAATCGGTGTAGGTAAAGTAGAAGAGATGTTTGTACTACATCAGGAGCGACTCTGCGCGGTTTTTTCTGGCATAACATACAATTTATAAAAATATTTAATTAAAAAATTTGGATTAGAGGGAAAGAGAGTGATAACAAGACAAAAAAATAATGATTAAGAAAGATAGTCAAGTATGAAAATAAAAGCGCGACTGAGATGAGCGTCATAGTAAAAGTATTATATATATCTTTTTCATCCGCGCGGGAATATTGCGCCTGCTGGGCGCCCCGCGGCGGGGCGGGTCACCCCGGTCTGCAAGGGGGCGGGGGGGACGCGGCTGCGGGTGAAGCGCCGGCGGGACGCACCGTGAGACGGGTGTGGGGTGCGTGTCATTTGCGCGGAAAGCGTGCACACTGCACCCTGTGGTTTAGCTTACGATCTAGGAACGGACCGATTAATATTAACGCTGTTCCTATGATGCGGGTAGAGATGGCCATAACAGATGTCTTCATCAAACGATGAATCATCCAAGGATAGATGGTGTATATAGAAAGATGACGGCATCAAAATATCGAGTATTTCAAAGAATAGAAGCCGCTCTCAAGGTGAGGCATCCAACTGCTGAGCATGAATGCCTAAGCATCAAAGGGTTAGAGACATTTCCAACAATATCGGAGTAGTTGAGTGTAAGTCGTAAGTGTCTATGCACGAGCGTAAGTGGGGTATAAGTGCATGTAGTGAATAAGTGTGGTCAGTAGTTGAATCGGTGTGATAGTTCACTAGTGATGTATAAGGTGTTAGAAAAAGACTAACTCATGGAGTAGGGAAGCATCTAAGCGAGAACTAGTGTGAAGTATACGACCATCGAATCCTCATACCTTAAGAACCTAGTAGGACCACCCAGATATTAGCGCAATATTCATAAGCGCTCAGGGGAGGAGCTTAGAAGAAGGCGGTTGAAAAAAAGTCGGCACCATCAGTTGGCAGCAATGATGGCATACACTTGGCATTATCGTGCACTCACTAAGGCCAGCTCAGTTGCGCACTCACTCGGCGCACTTACCATTTGCGAACTCTTGGCTCACTTGCACTCACACTGCACTCGAACCCAGCGACTGCAGTAGAAGTAAGTAGAGCGCACGAGTAGAACAATCAACTAGAATACATACGTCAGTAGAACGAAGTATGTGACGGATGGGACACCGATGGCCAAAAAATTGGCGGCTGCGACACATGAAATTGACCCGATGGTATATGAGCAAGCGTCAATGCACGAAATTATCATGGTTCAAAACAAGGTGTTAAAAGACATCCAAAAATGGCTAAGCCACTAGAAGGCAGCCAAAAAATGTACCGTGGGCCAAAATTGACCCATGTATATGGGCAAGGTTAAGCCAATATCATGTGATTCAAACAAGTAGGTAAGACATCAAAAACGGAGCTAAGCCCCTAAAGGGCAGCCAAAAAAATTACACGTTGGGCAAAAAAATGACCCATGGTATATGCAAGGTTAAGGCCGAAATATCGATGCGCCAAAAACAAGGAAAGACAATCAAAAAACGGCTAAGTCCTGAAAGGGACAGCCCAAAAAGCCATACCGTGGGCAAAAAATGACCCAATGAAGATCAAAGGGTTGGTCGGCGATAATTCATGGCCCATACAAGTAAAGACATCAAAAACGGGCTAAGCCCCTAAAGGGTATAGCCAAAAGATTAGCCGTGGCAAAAAATATGACCAATGGTAATATGGCAAGAGGTTAAGACCGAAATATGACATAGTCCAAACAAGGTAAAAGACATTCAAAAACGGGCTAAGCCCCTAAAGGTAGCCAAAAATTACCGTGGTCAAAATTGACCCATGGATATGGCAAGGTAAGGCCGAAATATCAATGGTCAAACAAGGTTAAGAAGACATCAAAAAACGGCTAAGCCCCTAAAAGCGAGATGCCAAAAAAATTTACCCGTGGGCACAAAAAGTGACCATGGAAGACCAAAGGAGTTAGTCGAAAAGAAAATTAGAGGTGGGGAGGGGTACGATACAACGGTTGCTTACGCAACCGGTTGGCGCAACCCTTCTTACGAAGGGTTGCAAAAAAATATAGGTTGCCAAAAAATTAGGGGTTGCAAAAAATTAAGGGTTGCCAAAAAAAGATTGGAGGGTTCTCAAAATATTGGGTTGCCTGCCAAAATTGGGTGCCCCAAAGAAGTCAGGACCCGAAAAAAGGAGTCGGCGGTCTAAAGGAGGTACAAGGGCAGGTAAATAAGAATTGAGCTGCAAAAAGAAGTATACGAAGGGCAGGGTAAAAAGCGCGGGGGAGGCTGTGTCAAACAAGGCATAAGACACTCAAAGAAGAAGGGGCTAAGTCCCTAAAGGAGGACAAGAAATTACCGTGGGTCAAAATGACCCATGGTAGGTCTGGAGCGGAAGGTCAAAGGCCGGACAATATCATGGATCGAAAACAAGGTTCAAACATCAAAAAAGGGCTAAGCCCCTTAAAGGAAGATCAAAATTACCGTGTGTTAAAATTGACCCATGGCATCTGGCATGCTTTGGAGAAAAAGTCAAGGACAAAAAATGTATAGACATCAAAAAAGAGGGCTAAGCCCCAAGGGTGGCCAAAAAATTAGTGTGGGCCAAAATTGACCCATGGAAAGACCAAAGATTTGTCGGAAAAAATATAGTGGTACGTTACAACGGGTTGCTTACGCAACCTTATGGCCAAACCCTTCTTCGAAAAGGTTGCCAAAATTAGGGTTGCCGAGAAGAAATTAGAGTGCCAAAAAAGATTAGGGTTGCGCAAAATATTAGGCGTTGCCAAAAAATTTAGGGTTCTCAAAAAAGTTGGCGTTGCCAGATGAAAAGTCAAGCCCAAAAAAAAAGTAATAAGAGGTGAAAATAAATTCAGCGGTTGCGCCAAAAAAGGTCAAGAGCCCCAAAGAAGGGTCCGCGGGTCAAAAAAGGTCAAAAAGTGCGCGGTCACTTATTCGTGCTCCAATATAAATCCGCGTTACATACTACTGTAGTCTTCTTTATTAACTGGACGCATTGTTTCTACTACTTCTCATTTTAAGTGGTCATGTGGCACTATGCAACCATTCATAACAACAATTGAAGATAGAGAAGATGAATAATAAATAATAAGAATAATAATAATAATAAGTCAATAATAAAATTAATAATGAATAATAATCAGAGTAATAATAATAATAAATAGAGTAATTGAATATATAGCGTATATATACTTATATAGAGATAGTATATAGTATGAGCAGGCGAGGCGTCATGAAACATATATACAAGGGCCCTAGGAGGAAAATACAGAAGAATATAATAGATATAGAGTAGGCGCTATCAGAAATCAATAGTAGGGTAAACTGTGTGGTATAAGTAGTTGATGTTGAAGGCGCGAAATGAAAGGAAAATAAAAAGAATCATTAGTACCTCAAACACTGATTGATGAGCTGTGAGAAATATGTATGGATATCTGAGGTCCTGAAGGTATCCTCAGGAGATAGAAAGGATACCCAATGTAGGAAATGAATGATGCGGGAAAAATGTAAATATAGAAACAGATAAGAAACCTACCAAAAAGGAGAGTCTAAGCAGCTTCCCCCCCGTGAGAGTACAGGGTTAAGGGACTAGTTACCCCTCCTTCTGGCCCTCCGGTGCTCCGACCCATAAAAGTGGGGAGAGAAAAAGGGCGCAGCGTAATCCGCGCTCGTTACTCGTGGTTATGAGAAAATAAAAAATAAAGGAAATACATAGAAGGAAAATAGAAATAACCAACTAACAGGATAAAGATTCTACCAGCGTCGTTCGACTTAGTATCCTTAGAGTACCCTTCATAGTTACAGCGAGCTAAGTAGTGATATTAAATGTAAGAGAACTCTATAAACTGGAGAGATGCTAAAGAAAGAGAAAATAGTAAAACAGAAATAATAATGATAAGTAATATGTGGCAAGTAAAGTATAATAATATAATATAGATTATGATAGGTAATATGTATTAATAGAAAGAATAGTTTACAAAAATAAATATAATAATAAAATAATAATAAAATAGTACAAGGTAAATGAAAGTGGATCAATAAAGAAATATAGGTATGAGATGTGTGAGACAGATGGGAGCGGAAGTGTAATGTATTGGATGTAAAATAAAGTATGTAGCAAAAAACATGACGTGCAAATGGTGTGATAAGACTATAATCGCTCACAATTTCCCATTTATCTTACTAGATACCCACCTCTCTTGCTACTTTCTTCACTTTCCGTTCAATCCTCTCCATACTCACTCGCTCCTCATCATCTATACCATCATCACTCACCCTCATACTCCTTCCCGTAAAGTCATAATCAAGACTCCTATCTCCTCCTACTTCCTCTCTCTAACTTCCTCCTCCTTACTACCTACCACCTCCTCCTAACCTAATCCTTACCAGCCCTTTACCTTTCCGCTATCTCCTCCACTCGTGCTTTTTTCTCTTCCGCCAGGTTCCCAGTTTGATCTCGCCCTCCAGTTTGGTTCTTGAGTTCCGCTCGTCGGCGCCTGTACTTCGCCCCATCTTTGGGTCCTCCCCGCACGTGTCCCCCGCCCCCGATGATGGGGGGGTACCGACTCGTTAGTGTCCCTCACTCGTGCCGCACTGCCGCCATGCCTGTCTAGACCCCCCCTTTCGCACCTCGTCGCTCCTGCCCTTTTCCGCGTTGCTCTTCTCGCTCTTGCGACCGTTCTCTCGTCTTGACCTTTGCTTTTATCTCTCATACTCTATATCTCTCTCTCCTCTGCCCCTCATTGCCGTTCCCTTTTCGCCCCTGTGCCACCTTCCCTTTTTCCCCTCGCTTTCTCACCCGCCTTCCCCCCTTTGTAGTATCCGCGCTCCGGTTTCTACTCATACTCTCATCTCTCTCATCTATGCTTTTCATCTATCTCGTCTCTCGTCTGCTACCATACTACACTACAAGACAAATAACAAAAATAACATAACAAAAAATAAAAATCAAATAAAAAAAAACTAAATACTCAATCTAAAAAACAAACGTAACAATCAAAACAGTAACGTACTAACATAAACTACATCCGCACTACAAAAAAAAACTCAAGAACATAAAAAACGTAACACACCATAGGTGAAGACCATAAGATACACTTACCTTCTCTTTCTCTACCCTACGTATCTCCATGTTCTCTATCATCTTCTCAATCATACTCATCTCTCATCCTCTCTCGATCTCTTACTCACTCACTCTGCCTAACTCTATACTCTTCTCTAACTCTCTCCTATCTTAACATCTCCTCTCGCTACGTTCCCTGTGGGAACATCTTGACATTGTCTTCTTTCTTTCTCCTGTTCTACAAATGTTCGGAGTATAGAAATGTATACTACTCTCTCTCTCTCTCTCTCGTCTCTCTCGTCTCATCCTCTCTCCTTCATCTCTCTCTCTCTCTCAAAAAAATCTTTAGGGCAAATTTGTTTACAGTTCTTTTCTACATATGAATAAAAAATATTCTACAAAACATGTAATAATGAATATAATAGATATCCTACAATTAACTTAACAATAAACAAAATAAAACAGTAACACACTACGATCTCTCTAACAACTACCATCTCATCTCTCTCATAACGCGATCCATCTACTACCTACATCATCTGCACATACTGCGAAGAAAAGAAAAAAAAAAGTATACACATAGTGAGGAATATACTTAATTGTCTCTTATTCTACATCGTCAAAAAAATTAACATAGATAAATCATACTCGCTCTCTCCTCTCCTCATGCTTGCTCTCTCTGGCAGTACTACATCGTAACAATCAAATCATTACATATCTCATCTCAATCCTCAACATCATCTCATTTCATACTCTCCTCCATAATTTCCATGTGGAAAGAATATCATATTTCTTATTCTATCGTATCTAATAGTTCTCCTCTCTACTCAACTCATCTCAAATACTAAGACTCATTAACATCCTCTCTCTCTCATAACTCTACTAATACAATACTTCTACATCATCTCAAATACATCTACCAAAGATAGTTCCATTGTGGATCTTATTGTCTCTTTATTTCTGTTCTAAATGTTATAGTGGTTCTCTCCTCTCAAATCATCTGCTACGCATAATACAGAAAATCAATCTCTACTCTACTACTATCCTACAGATCATCTCTTCACATCATCCAGTCTCTCTCTCACTCAAATATCTCTCAATCATCTCTGACTCTCTCTACTCTCTACTCTACTCATCTCTCGTCTGCATCGTATCAATCTACTCGTCTCAATCTACTCTCTCTCACTCTCTCTCTCTCTCTCATAAAATGATGCAATGAAATTTATTGGTTTCAATGCATGTTTTGACCTTAATTAAGATTAATTAATTATTAATTTTGGAAAAGATTTTCAATGAATTTTAAGGATTAAAAAATTTGTAGATTTCATTAATTAAAGATTCAGTAAAATAATCGGTATCGATACCGGTATTGAAAACGATTTCTTAACATTCCTGTTTCATACGTTACCATTGAATTATGGAATTATACAAAATATATATTTTATTAATTCAGATATCTATAAAATAATCGATATCTGTATTGGTATTAAAATGTTCGATATATTAACTTTCCTACTCCAAATAATCAATATCTGTATTGGTAATAACATGTTCAATATTTTATATTCCTACTCCAAATAATCGATATCTGTATTGGTTTTAACATGTTCGATTTTTTAACTTTCCTACTCCAAATAATTGATATCTGTATTGGTATTAACATGTCCGATATTTTAACATTTCTACTCCAGATAATCGATATCTAAATTGTTATTAACATTTCCCATATTTTAACATCCCTACTCCAATTAATCGAGATATATATATATATATAGTATATATATTATATATATATATATATATATATTAATATTATATATATATATATATATATATATATAGTAATATATTAATATAATATAATATATATATATATATTATAAGTATATAAGATATATATTATATATATATATATATTATATATTAATTAAACATTATATATTATATTAAATTATATTAAATTTTATTAAATATATATTAAATTATATTAAACAACACATTAAAAACACTTTACTAAATCATATAAAACTGATTTAAAATTAACAGGGACGAGCTTTCGCCAAACCTTTTTGCCTTTTCTATATATATATATATTATAATATAATATATATATATATATATGATATTATTATATTTAATTAATTAATAGTTAGTATATAGTATATATATATAGCTATTATATATATATATAATATAAATATATATATATATATATATATCCCTTGTGCGGGGGAGAAAGAATTGCCCAGCGAGCCGTATGCCTGCGTGTCGTCATGGAAGTCGACTAAGTTGCGGTGGTTAGTGGTTGAGCTGCCCACCGTGTACCACCTATCTCTGCAAGGAATGGCTGTGCATGCCTCGGAGAGGTCGTGATCGCCGTAAACGACCTTTTCTAATTTTTCGGCGAAATTGTATGAATCGTATGCGTACATGGAATGTCAGAGAATAAATGTTGAGGAAAGAGGAGAGATGGTGATGTGTAGTGTGATTAGAAAGGGCAATTTGATTGCTCGCTGTGACTGAACAAAGATTAATAGAAAAGGTTAAATTAAAAGTTTATGGACATTTGGAGTTGTGGCATTTTGGAAGAGAATGAGAAGAATGTTATGTGGAGATGTAGGAGTGCAATTATTTTTTTTTTTTTTTTTTTGATGAGTTACAAAATCTGTTGCATCACTTATGTGTTGTGTCGTCCTAGAATTCTTAATGGTTAAATTAAGTTTGAAAAGTTCAAGTTATGTGTGGTCGTGACGTATGGTCCATCTGAGGGTACTGTTGAAGAGAGTACGATTTTGGTGGGATAATCTGAATTGATGTTCTGGATGGGTGCCTGTAGTAGGATGCTTTTAGATTGAGTAGTGTTGGGGGACCTGAATGGTTGGGATAAGAGGGTGAGTCAAAACTTCAGATTGATTGTGTTATAACAGGTTGTTTTGGAGTGGTGGCGTTTGGAAATTAAAATATGGTAGGAGGTGTGATGATTCTGTGAAAGAGGGTATGTGTGCTAAGTTAATACTTCTTTAAACACATAGAGATATCCCCTAAGTATAGAAAGAGTTGGTGCTATGTAGAGATAGTATCAAAGTGAAAGTATGATTGATTTGGTTTGGTGAAGAGGGAGATGTGGAAGTTTTATGTGTTGGAATGTTAAATCAGTGAGGGATTTAGGAATGGGATTTAAAGGATCATTATGTTGTTCTATGTAAAATTTAATGTAGTTGGTGGCTTGGGAAGAATGGAGAGGAAGGTATACGAATAGGATAGTAGGGTAAAATTAAGAGTGAGAAGTTAAGTGAGCAAGACGAATAGAGGATTAAGTATGTAGGAGACCCGCCTAGTAAATCTTTGAATAGTGAACAAGTTGATATGAACAAATCTGGGGATCAAAATGAAGGAACAATTGTTAGTAGTGCAAATGAAGTGGAAGTGTGTGAATGTGCTAAAGTAGGAAGGAAGAATGTTAACAGCGAATGGAGGAATGAAGAGGTGATGAAAGCGGCTTGTTAAAAGGTAAAAAAGAGCCGTGGTTGATTATTTACTAAAAAGCAATATGATGAGTTAGTGTTTCTAAAAGAAAGATGCTATGGAATTATATAAAAGGAGGAAAAAAAAATAACTAAAAGGTGCATACGTAGGAGGAAAACAAAGAGGTAAATGAACAGTTTGGATAGGGAAGGATGAATGAGGACATACAAAAGAATAGGAGCTCTTTTGGAAGAAGCGCGAAAGGTTAAGGAATGAGAATAAGGCGGAATACTGCGAAATAGAATATGAATAGGGTATGGTGCTGTTTGTAACTGATGAAATGGATGGAGGGAGTGTGGAAAGAACACGTTCGAAAAAAATCTGCTACAATATTAACAGAAATAATGAGGGTTTAGTTATAATGTGTGTGTGGTTTGATTAGGTAACAAGAGAGGATAGTCAGGTATTTTGGCGGATGAGTATAGATAAGGAGGAGGATAATGGGTGTTTAGAGGAGAAAAATTGAAAGATGTGTGTAAATCTGTGTCAGGTATAGATGATAATGTACTGTGAAATGAGGTCAAGAGCGCGAGGCGCGAGATGCGTTGATTGATTGCATTGGAAAGTATGTGTAATGTTAAAGCGTTTATGGAGGTATATCCAAGGGATTTGGAGGAGAGCGGTAACTCATACCTGTATAAGTGGTTAAGGGAATGGAAAAGCGGGACTGTATAAATGTGATAGTGGGAATAAGGTTTATTGAGTGTTGTAGGAAGGATATATGCTGGTATTTTGGTCGAAAGAGTGTCTCGAGTGACTGACCAGGGAGCTGCATTGGTGTAAGAACAAAGGGGCGTGGTTAGGATGGATAGAGGAGTGGTGGATCAAACTTTACAGTGTAAAACAAATGATGAGAAAATGAGGGAGAAAAAGAATTAATTGTATTTTAGGTTTTATGGAATTTGCAACAGGCGTAAATGATAGAGTTAATAGGAAGACTTAGGCAAGGTAATTAGTGAATGTGGGTTAGGTGGAGGCTTCTGAATGGCGGAATCAAAAAGTATGTATGACGATAGTGAAGGGTAATGTTAGTTAATAATCCGTGGTCAATGGTGATAGTTTAGGATGATAGCGAGAGTGAGGAGCAGGGTTTGTGTTATGTCTCCTTGGTAATTTTTATATGGATGGGTTATGAAAAGAATTCGAAGTGTGGGCTGGATGCAGGAATGGTGGTTAGATTATGGAGAATGGGAGATGAGTGGAGGGGTGCCCTACCTATTAAATATGCGGATGATTTGGTACTGGATGTGGCGAATCTGAAGAAGAGATTTTGAGAGGAGGTGGTAGAGAGATTTGGCAGGGTATGTTAAAGAGGGGTTTGAAAGTAAACGTAGATAAGAGTAGCTTATGGTTGTGAGTAAGAGGAGGGGGTGCTCAGTGTGATAGTTATGTTAGATTATGCAGCTAGCTGGAGCAAGTGTCTGAGTTAAATATTAGGGTATGTGTTGGTTGAATGAAAAGGGAGAGAATGATGCAGAGTGTAGTAGGAAAAGTTGTGAATGGCAGGAAGGTGCTGGTTCCATTAAGGGAGAAAAGGGGAACTGTAGGAAATTATAGGGGAATTAAGTTTATTGAGTGTTGTAGGAAGGGTATATGGTGGGCTGGCATTTTGGTCGAAAGAAGAATGCGTTGAGTGGCTGAAACTGGAGTTTGGAATGAAGAACAAGGTTGCGTTTAGGAGTGGTAGAGGATGTGTAGGATCAAATCTTTACATTAAAACAAATGATTGAGAAAATGAGGAGAAAAAGGAAATAAATTATATTAGGTTTTATGGATTTGCAACAGGCGTATGATAGATTTAATAAGAATAGGGAAGCTTTAGGCAGGTATTAGTGATATATGTCTATGGTGTGGGTGGTAGGCTTCTGAATGGAATTCAAAAAGTATTGTAATGCGATAGTTGCAAGCGTGATGTTAGAATAAATGTGATCCAATGGTGATGATTGCGTTTAGGATTAATAGCGGAGTGAGACAGGGTTGTGTTTATGTCTCCTTGGTTATTCAATTTGTATATGGTAGGGGTTATGAAGAATTCGAGGTGCGGATGGCAGGAAATGGTGTGGTAGAATTATGGAGAATGGGAGATGAGTGGAGGGTGCCCTACCTATATATGCGGATGATTTAGTACTGTGTGCGAAATCTTTGAAGAAGTTTGGAGGATTGTAGAGAGAGTAATTGCAGGTAGTAAAAGGCATGGGTTGAAATGATAAACGTAGATAAGAGTAAGGTATGGTTGTGAAAGTGGGGACAGTCCTCAGTGTGTAGTTTATGATTAGATGTGGAGGCAAGCTGGAGCAAGTGTCATGAGTTTTAAATATTAGGGTATGTGTTGGATGAAGAAAAGGAAACGGATGAGGCAGAGTGTAGTAGGAAAGTTAGTGGTGACAGAAGGTGGCTGGTGCAATTAAAAATCGTTGGTGAATGTTAAAGGGACTAAGTCTTGAGTGCGCTAGGGTCTTAATTGAGGGTATGTTGTTCTGTGTTAATATATGGTAGTGAGACTATGGTCTGAATAAGAGGTAATTCTAAAGTTCAATGTGTTCAGGATGACTAATTTTAGGGGGCATGCTACGTGTGAGAAGAATTAATAAAAGAGGAATGACTTATTAGAGAGTGTTTGTGTGGTTGTGAGATAAATGGTAAAATGAGAGAATTAAATGAAAGTATGTTGAGCGATGCGATATTGTCATGTGGAAAGGAAATAATGAATAGTCGGATTGGTTAAGCGGATGTAGGAGTCGTGCAGTTGTAGTTGGAACCCGAACCGGCTGGGAGACCAGCACAGATGAAATGGGATCGAGATCGGTTGAACGAATGTTACTGAAGGAGAAGAAATGTGAGTTTGCAGAGTCGAGAAGAAAGGTGCAGATTAGGAGAGAATGGCGGAGGTTTTGTGAGGGGGGCATGGTTGTGCCCACCTGGGCAGGGGATGAACCCTTTACATGACGAAATTTACCATTAGTGGAGGGCCCGTCGCTTGAAGGTCCCATTGAAAGCAGTCTAGGGTGGAATTTCTAGTCTGTGACGAGTTTTCACTAATTAATGGGACAGAGGGGGGAGCGGTAAGGCTGGCTTTCTTTTCTACATTTGTCATACTCTCCTACTACTACTTTTCTTTTCCGTTGCTTGTAGCGCACCTTACTCCCAGTCTGGGGAAGATGTAGAAAGCAAAGAAAAGAAAGAAAGTAAAATTATATATATATATAGTATATATATTATAATACAAGATATTATATATAGATAGTGTTGTTTTGCATATATAGAATTATAATATGAGATTGAATTTCATCTATTAGTTGATAATTTTGTAATTATATGTATATATATAATATATATAGCAATAGGCACAAATTTCTGGATCGGAGGAAGACAGACGATGAAACAGCATGGTTTCATTCTTGATCATGGAAACTGATCGACGGAATCCGAAGATGGCAAACGATATGATAGATTGGGCTCTAATGATCACCCTCTATGCATCATATCGAACGTAGAGTAATATATATATATATATTATTAGTATATATATTATATATATATAGATATATAATAATAAATAATAATTTAATACTTAGAATTTATTTGGATTTAATAGATATAATATATATATATATATTTATATGGACAAAGTACTTAACGGTACCTCTTGGATATGGTAGGTTGGATGAAAAATATTTTTTGGCAGGTAGCTTCTATGATATACATAAATAGATGTTCTAGGGCCGAAATGAGGTTAGGTAAGAGGTTAGCTAGATAAACGTTACTTACGTTAGATTATGGTTAGAGTTATGTTTACGATTCAGAACGTTAAAGCACGTTAGGGTGTTCTATTACATTCCTATGTATGATTAACTATTCTTTTTATTACTTTTAATAATTAACAATTTTTATAATTAATTTTAATAATTAATAACTGAAAATTTTAATAATAATTTTTAACATTGCAAATACGCAAGTAACATCACTTTCACTCATTACAAAAATATATATATATATATATATTATAGATATAATATATAATATAATATAATAATATATATATATATATTATATATAGATATATATATATAATATATAGTATAATATATATATTATTAAAGTAAAAGGTCTATACTTTAGACTCTAGATGGAGAGTGTTCAAAGGACCTCTTAATAGGCAGCTTGGTTCAAGTACATGTTTTTCAAGTTACATAGGACAAGTTTACAAGTACTCTAGAATTGTTCAAGTTCACAAGTACAAAGTACTCTAGAATTTGGTTCAAGTACAAGTACAAGTAACATAAGTATCAAAGACAATACATAGTACAGTAACTTTATGAATAATCTTGATATATAAATATTAGATATATATATATATATATAAATATATATATTATATATATATATAGTAATATATATAATATATATAGATATATATATATATATTATATAATATATATATAAAAATATATATATTATAATTATTATTATATATAATATATATTATAGTATGAATATATATAGAATATAATATAATATATATATAGCTATATTATTATTATTTAATATTAATTATAGTATATAATATATAAGTATTATAACTAGGGTGAGTCCATATAAGAATATCATATTATAATATATAATATATATATATATATATATATATAGATATAATATGTAGGATATTATTAATATAATAGTATAATAATATAATTAAGATATATATAATATAGTTAGTATATTAGGTATATATGGTATATAGGTATATTATAATCTAGTTCACATCTACATCATCATCATCATCATCATCATCATCATCACCACCCAATCTTCTCTCCCCAAGACTGGAGGTAAGGTGCGTTAACATGCACAGGAAAAACAGAAAAATAGTAAAAATAGAAGAAGAGAATATGAAGCAAGTAGAAATAAAGCCCAGCCTTACGACTCTATATATACCAATTTTAGTGAGGAACTCGTTCGACAGTCAGAAAAACCAACCTAGAGCTTCATCGGACTCGCGTGTGATCCCTCACTATGACATCTTCGTCAATGTGGCTGGGATTCATTCATACCTCCTCACCAAAAAGTCCGCCGCTATTCAATCCAGTTATGCACCTTTTCTTCTCGCCTCTGCCAAACTCACATTTCCTCTCCGCCAGGCATTCCTTTACTTCTGACCCAATCCACTTTTCTTCGGTCTCCCATTCAGGATCATTCCCAACACATTCATCCACGGTGTATACATCCATTTAACGACCGATTATCATCCATTCCGGCTTTCACATGACAAAACCATCTCAACACGTACTTTCATTTATTCTCTCATGTTGCCCCCATTCTCCACACCAAAACAACTCTCTAATATACGTTCATCCTCATTTTATCATTTTCTTTTAACATCTAGCACGTCAACTAAGATTAGTCCATCTGAACACAATGTCTTAGATCTATATCGCTCTTATTCCAGACCCATCAGTCCCACTACATACATTTAACACGGGGTAACAACATACCCTTAATGTAAGACCCTAGCGCACTCAAGACTTTAGTCCCTTTACATCCACCCAAGGATTTAATTGCACCAGCCACTGTTTAGTAGTTGCCATTCACAACTTCCTACTACCACTCTGCATCACCGCTCCCTTTTCATCAACATATAATCTCTAAATATTTAAATTCAGACACTTTTCCAAGCTGCTCACACATCTAACATACTTTCACAATGAGGATGCTCAGCTCACAACCAATTAACCTTACTCTTACTATCGTTACTTTAAAAAAACCCCTCCTATTTACACACCCTTACCAAATATCTCTACCAGTCCTCTTCAAACTCTCCTCAGATTCGCCACACAAAAGCAAAATCATCATTAATATAATTAGGTAGGGAACCCTCCACTCTCTTCCATTCTCCATCATTCTAAACATTTATCCCTTGTCACCCCTACCTCTAATTCTTTCATAACGTCATCCATATACAGATTGGATCGCTAGGGAGACATAGCACATACCTGTCTCACTTCGCTATTGATATTAAACCAATCACTTTCAACTCCATTTATTATTCTTACACACGCTTACCACTATCGTCATACATACTTTATTATTTTATCTCAGAAGCTTACCACCAACACCATATCACTAACACGCTGCCATAGAGCTTCCCTTTTAATCCAATTATACGCCTGTTGCAAATCCGTAAATCCTAAATGCAATTTATTCTTCTCCACCCTCATTATCCCAATCATTTGTTTCAATGTACAGATTTGATCCACACATCCTCTACCACTTCTAAACGCACCTTGTTCTTCCCCAAATCAGTTCTTCAGTCATTCGACGCACTCTTTCGACCAAAATACTAGCATATATATATGAATATATTATATTATATATATATATATTATCATATATATATAGTGAGTATATATATAATATATATATATATTAGGTATATATATAGTAATATATATAATATAATATACATATATATACTATATATATAAATATATATAATAATTAACCACAACAACTCAATAAACTAATTACCCTATAATACCTTTACAGGTATTCTTACCACTTTACCCTTAGGAAAGGGTATAATATTTTCTCTCCTAAAATCCATCGGAACTATACCCTCCATAAAAAGCTTTTGTTATATACTAATCCAAATGTGTGTGCTATCTCTTAACTATATAAATATATAAGTATATATATATGTTATACATATATATATAATATAGTATAATATTATATATATATATAATATATATATATATATTATAAAAATATATTTTATAATATATATATATAAATATATATATGACATATATATATATATATATAAATATATATATATAATATATCTACAAATATATAGTATAGGGCTATATATTTTAACATTTTTCTCTTGAAAAGTAGAATTTTATATATATATATAAGATAAGTATACTAATATATATATATATATATATATATAATATATAATATATAATATATTGATATTATATATATATATTCATAAATATATATAATATATAGGTATTATTATATATATATATATATATATATATAGTATATAATATATATATTATTATATACCATCATGATATATATATATATATTTATATATATATATATATAATATAATACTATATTTATATATATGAAGGGGACTGATTTTTCCTTCTCATGAATCTCCCCATTATTTTTTCCCAGTTTCATAAATATAGAAATTACCATATTTGTTTATTTTTGTTTACACAAGTTTCACAAAATCTGAGTTTTGTTTATACCAAGTTTCACAAAATCTGAGTTTTGATTACCAAATTTTCACAAATCTGAGTTTATAATTTAAGAATTATTATTGATTTACTGGAATTTTTATGAGTTAACGATTATCATTAATTTATGTTATTATGTTTATTAGTGGAAATTATTCAGATTATTATATTAGCTTTTCCTTTTTCAGTATACCAGTTATGATAAATATTTATCCATGATATTATTAATGTATGCTTTTGAATATTGAATATTAGTATCAGTCATCAGTTAGTTGTAAACCTTTTGTAAAATATATGATTATATGGAAAATACTTAAATGGAATATACCAGGTTAGTCTTTAATGTACATAGAATAAGTTAAATTTAAGTGAAGCTCTTTTCATGCATAAACTGACTTATGATCAAATATAAGTGATACCATATGAAATGAGATAATCAAACGTAATTATACTTACAGTTCTCCAACTCAAATACCATCTTTCGTACGTCATTGAGAGTGCAATACTCTCTTTTCCTACTTCCGTGGATATTTGCAAACTCACAACCCCCCTTTGAACTCTTAAGGGGTGAGTAGTTAAATTATCTGAAAGAATGATCAAACGAAAATATTAGTGTGTGTAAATAAATAGTGCGTACAGAAAAGTGAAATAATCTAATGTATTATTTCAGGTTTCTGGCCGTGGGCGTAAATTTCTGGTCGTGGGCATAAAGCTTTCTGGCCGTGGGCATAAAGCTTTCTGGCCGTGGGCAAAAATTTCTGGATTGGGGCACATACCCCAATTTCTGAACTTGAGCATAATTTCCGGACTTGCGCGTACTTACAATCCATTTCTGAACTTGGTCAATCTGTTTCTCATTGTAAAGAGTGTTGTGAAATAATTCCTGTAACTATAAACAGAAACAAGTGTTTAACAGTTGAAAAGAAATTGGCCTTGTGAAAAGTGACTTCTTTATGGAAGAAATAGATTCGCATTTAAAGTTAAGTAAAGGAAATTGCGCTAAACAATAAGGTGTTTGAAATGTTTGCTCGCATATCGAAAACTGTTGCCCTAAATATTTAATAATTGTAATTAAGAAAGTAGAGGTGCTGGAGGATTGTTTTGTGAATATTAGTAGCGTCATTGGATTATATCAGTACTTTTACTTACATGAACCATTTTCTAGAAAGGAATCATTTTCTAGAAACCATTTTATATCAATGAACCATTTTACTCGTTAGTCGTCATCGACGAATTTCAATCGTCAAATACCTAAAATCGTCAATCACCTGAAATTGTCGTTTTGCAGTAATCGTAAAATCAATCGTCTATAAGTCATTTTGCTGATTTTCATCATCGTCATACAGTAGGATAGGTAACCTGAAAAACTTTGCAGTTACCATCGTTGTGGCTATTGGCTATTGAGCCAGCTGTAGATTTTACCAAAATAAAATCTACATTTTAAGGTTTCTTATTCTTACCCTCTTCGTTTTTGGTCATGAATGATTTTACATTAGCTTTATAAACCTTCACACACTTCCCCCGCGTGTCGACTTATCGTTCAGGGCTACAGGGTCCGAGTGATGCGGCAAGCAAGAAGCCGGAACCTCTGTTAGAGAAAGCCTTCAGGTTTCTCTTTCAGGTAGATCTGCGTTTGGCTGATTGGGAAGAAGGTTGACACTGAAGCAATCAGGAAATCATAGAATTGTTCTTCAATTCTTCATACCAGGATGCAGGTCAGAACCGATATAAGTTAATACTATTGTAGCTGTTAAGTTCTATCTGTTTAATTTAGATTAATTCATATTCTTTTATCGGTTTTACCTATTACGAAATCTGAAAAACTTTCATAAAACGACTAAAGGGGAGCTGGAGACACTTTACCGGAGTTTGAACACTTTCCTAATCAGAAATTGTCAAACCCCCGCGCCTCCTCTCCCCCACATAAATATATATATTTATACTACTTAACAAAATTAGCGCACCACAAGGGTACATATATATTATATATATATATATATTATATATATATTATATATAGTATATATAAATAATATATATATATATAATATAGTAAATAAATATATATATATTATATATATATATATATATATATATATATATATATATATATATATATATATATAATATATATATATATATATATATATTATATATATATATATATAATATATATATATATATATATATTATTAATATATAATATATATTTATAATAGGTTTTTGTGCGGTGAATCTGAAGAGAGTTTGAAGAGGATTGAGTAGGAGAGATTGGCAGTGGTAGTTGTAAAAGGATGTGGTTTAAAAGTAGCGTAGATAAGAGTAAGGTTTATGGTTGTTGAGTAGGTCAGTCCTCAGTGGAGTTATTGCTAGATGGTTGAGCAGCTGGAAGTAAGTGATGATGTTTAAATATTAGGATATAATATATATATATGTTGGGCCGAAAAAGGGATACGCTTAGGCGTCTTAGGTGAGGGTAGTTGTTACCAGTGTGTAATGTATAGTGTGAGAACCAATGGGGTCTGGGAAGTAGGAGGGATATAGATCTAATTACACTGAGTTCAGATGGACAAATCTTAGGGGCGGCGTGGTAGCGTGTCGTGAGAGGGAAATTGATAAAATGAGAATGGATGAACGCATTACAGAGTTTGTTATGGATGTCTGGAAAAAAGGTATAAATGACGAAATTAAATGGAAAATACTTACGGTGCGTTGAAGATGGTTTGGTCACTGAAAGGATGGGATGATAATCGGTTGCAATTCAAGCTAATTATAGTTTGTGGTGAGTGTTGTTGGGAATCGACTGGATGGGAGACCAGAATAAAAAAAGTTGGATTGAGTCTAGCAAAGGAATGCTGGAGTGTACGTGAATGTGAGTTGGCTAAGAGGGCCGAGAAGAAAAGGTGCTATAATAGTGAGTGAATGGTCAGGGTTTTGTGAGTGTGTGTGGTTGTGGCGCCACCCTGGGGCTAAGGATGAACCCCACAAGTTGGCTAATTGCCATATTGAGCGGTTCCTCGCCGGTCCTTGGAAGGTCCAGGGTGGATTTTTCTGATGCGACGAGTTCTCACTAATAGTATAAAGGGAGGTAAGGCTGGGCTTTTTCTTTTCGACTTGTGTCAATATTCTTCTACTACTTTTCTGTTTCCCAGTGCATGTTACCACACCTTACCCCCCACCCAGTGTTGGGGAAAAGTGGTTTGAAAGATATATATATATTATATAATATATATATATATATATATATATATATATCTAATTATAATTTTATAATAATATTATATATTTAATATATATATATATATAATATAAATATAGTATAAAAATTAAAAATTTTATAAATGAAAATTTATTTAGGAATACATTATATATAACCATAATATTATCAATACGAGGAAAAATGATAAAAAGAAAATAGAAAAATATTGGCAAGTTTAAAATATGTCAACAAAAATACTTGCAAAGTACCCAAGCACAAACCAAGTACAAAAGGGTCAAGTACAAGTACAAGTACAAGTACAAGTACAAGTACACTGGTTTTAGAAACTGCGAGTACAAGTACAAGTACAAGTACTCCAAAAAATGTACTAAAGTACAAGTACAAGTACTTGTACTTGAACCCAAGCCTGCGTAATAGAATTACAGTTTGACCTTTCCGCACTACAAAAGATCGTGTTCAAGTTGACGTCATTATAATATAGCTCACTATTAGAGCACTCGCCAAACAAAGCGAGGGTCCCAGGGTGCAAATGGTCGGGTGGGAGAATGTGAACTATTCTCCCCTTGGGCTTGGCTTCGTCTTGCTCAGACGTTAATTGAGTACACCCCCTCCTAGATTAGGGCTCTGTTCGTGAGCGGTGGTGTTTATCTGTATTAAAAAAAAATTATTTAATATTATTTCAGTTTTGAAAATTGTTGAAGACATTTCCTGTAATTTGAATCCTTGAAAAATTTGAAGTATTATCAAGCAACTAAAATAATTATCACAAAATCAGAGAGTTAAGTACCTTTGATTAAAAAGTATATAGACAGACATGAAATGATGTTTATATACGTTTAATGTCATCCATTACATTTTGAGGTGGATGTTAGCTAAATTGAGTTAATTGGTTTGTTAATAAACAAACGGAGGTCTCACCCTTCTACTATTTTGAAGCTACTAATTACTCCTAGGGTATAAAATGAATCACAACACTGAGGCCACTTTCGGTCAAAATTGAGGTAGGCCAAACCACGAGTAAAGGTGGAATCCTATCTCATAAATATGGATAGAGTTGTAACACTTCGGTGATTTGCCAGAATTGAAAGTATCCGCAATCGCGAAATTTGCCTTATATTCAACATTATTTTTTAATTGCAATAATTTTTCTTGCTATTTTACTTCAATATCATTCTTCTTTGTGTTAAATGATCTTGTTTGTGTTAAATGGTCTCGACCCTTCATTTACCTTAAGATTACTAATATTTTGAAAATGATTTTTCACGTCCCTTCGCGTATCAACATTTTTTTCTAATCTATTTAAGTCATTTTCTGTGAAGCTCATTTTTGAATGATAATCTTGAAAACTGATTTTTCGATGTTCCATTTGAATAAATTGAATTTTTATACTCAAATAGTGTTATAACTTTCTCTTTAAGAAACTTTGTGAATAGGTCAATTAGAAACATCAGCTTTGCTATTGTTAATTGGTGGAACAAGCTATTTTTTTTTTATTTTAAAATATTGTAGTAAGCCCTATACTATAAATAACTAGACAAACACGTCAAGCACTGAAATGTTGAAAGCCCATAAACTATTGTGTGTAAAAACGATTGTAACAGTTGGTGAAATTCTATTTCTCACTATTCAAACTAAAATAATTATAATAATGGGAAATACATCTAGTTTGGGCTGGGATTATTTCGATGTGTGTGTGTGTGTGTGTGTGTGTGTGTGTGTGTGTGTGTGTGTGTGTGTGTGTGTGTGTGTGTGTGTGTGTGTGTGGTGTGTGTGTGTGTGTGTGTGATGTCATATCCGATGAAAAGACTAAGTGCAAACTTTGTATCAGGAATTATTCCCGAAAAGGGGGGAGTTATATAAAATCTCAGAAACCATCTAAAAATTAAACATGTTTAAGAATACAAACGAATGTTTGAAAAGAAGAATTAAAAAAAGGAAAATCGAAAGCGGAGGGCATCATCAACGCCTATTATATAAAAGCAAAGTAAGCAACTCTCGTAATGTGCTTCGAGAAAAGCAAAATATGAAAATCCAGCGATGTAAAAACTTTAAGAGTAGATACAAAAATAGCCGAGATAATTGTATTATACGACCTTCCATTTTCACAGGTATAAGATGTTGGTGTAATATAGGACAGTTAACTTAAAGATATCTAATATTTATGTTGAAGATAGAATAAGAAAAATGGGATTAACAATATTCGCAGTCGTATTCGCAAATAAAAAAAAAATTTATATTCGTTCCACCTCTAATATATATATATATATATATATATATATATATATATATATATATATATAAATATATATAATATATATATATATATATAGAAATTTAAATAGCAACTCGCTTAAATACATTTTTTATATATATATGTCTCCATATATAATATATATATAATATATATATATATATATCAACAGCAGCCAAAAAAAATTAATCGAAACATTTTTTTCTAGGTTTTTAGCTTTTTAAAATCTTAAATATAACTTTAAGTTTGTTCGAGACCATTTATGTAATTTGTTCGAAAAGAAAAGGGATTGATGAAAGTAAAGAAGTGAATGTCCAACTACAAGTGTAGAGAGAGAGAGAGAGAGAGAGAGAGAGAGAGAGAGAGAGAGAGAGAGAGAGAGTAGAGAGGAGAGAGAGAGAGAGAGGGAGAGAGAGAGAGAGAGAGAGAGAGAGAGAGAGAGAGAGAGAGAGAGAGAGAGAGAGAGAGAGAGAGAGAGAGAGAGAGAGAGAGGAGAGAGAGAGAGAGAGAGAGAGAGAGAGAAGAGAGAGAGAGAGAGAGAGAGAGAGAGAGAGAGAGAGAGAGAGAGAGAAACTCGCTACACTCTAATTAGTATAAAATTTTACAATATTTTAATTTAATGAATAAGTTGAAATTTTAATGCCAATTTAACATTATCGAGTTATGTATCATTGAAGTCCTAGTCGGATTCAGAATAACATGATCGTGAGTATTTGGGATCAGATTCACATGATCAAGAATATTTGGAATCGGAATGACATGACTCTAAAGAGTTGATCAGGAATCGGAGAAGAAATCGGAAATTGGAACCATTCTCGGATTTACTATAAGAGATTTAGCAACCGTGTGATTTGGCAACCTTGCGATTTAGCAACCCTGCTTTGAACGAAATCATTAGCTGCGTTTCCAGAAGCCCGACTGCAGCCCGGGCGAGCACACAGGCGTACATGCATCGTTTCCAGAGCCCGTTTGCGCACTTCTACGTCACGTAAACGTCACAGTCAGGCGCCCGTTGTTAAATCCTCGATTTCGGGAATTAATAAACGGGCGGGCTGCGCGGAAGAATACTTTGTTTACAAATAAATCTTTTTACAAAACATGTCGGAAATGCTGAGAAAAGTTTTTTAAGTTTTTATATTAAGGATACTAAATTACTAATATATCGTATCATTTCATAAAAGTTACATATATGTATAGAGTATGTTTACAATTGTCAGCTGATCCGACGGGCATGCTCGGCCGTTTCCAGGTACTCAGATTTCCTGTTCTCTAATTGGTGAATGTTATTTTTTTCAATTCGAAGTGTTTCCGAGTCGATTTTGCACACGGGCTGCACTCGGGCTTCTGGAAACGCAGCTTTCAATTGAAGCTAGTACCAAATGGTCGACAGGGAAAAAAATCTGGCTATTTGGAGTTTCTATAACTAATCCAACAAAACTTATCTTAACCTAACTTAACCTAACCTAACCTAACCTAACTTAACCTAACCTAACCTAACGCCTGCGTCGGGCTGTACGTGATTTTTTTTTATTGTCGTGTCGACCATTTTCTCTGTCGACGATTTGGGCTTGTCCTCTTCCAATTGTAGTACAAGTGATGAACTGCGGTAATAAGAATTTCCGCCACTGTGGCACAAACGTTAGAGCTACAGATTCGCATGGCAAGAGGTTAGGGTTCGATCAGTCTTCCGGATCCTTGTTATAAATTATCTAGAGAAGTTCCCGTCCTAGAATAGGGCTATGCCCGTAAGGTCCAAAGTTTTCATTTAAAAAGAAAGAAAAAAAAGACTAAGAAAAATGGAGAAGCAAAAAATGTAAACTCTCTCTCTCTCTCTCTCTCTCTCTCTCTCTCTCTCTCTCTCTCTCTCTCTCTCTCTCTCTCTCTCTCTCTCTCTCTCTCTCTCTCTCTCTCATTAAGTGTCTAATATTTCAGCACTTGTTTTGGTATTTGAAATTTTAGTTTCTCAGTGACATACAATCACTTGTGAAGGTTTTATTGTTCAAATATGAGGATTAATTATAATTATAATTAAAATTATAATTATAATCATTATTAATTGTAATTAAATTTTGTTTATAGCTTTCAAGAGAATGAAAGAAGAGTATATAATTTTTTCATTATTCATTGTAAAATATTACATTAATATTTTTTAAATATTTTGCAGGAATAGACTTGCCAAAAAACAAATAGAAACAATCTCGTCCAACAGAATTAATGATGGGAATTGTGTCGCCATTTTGAGCGAAAATTATTACCTTTTCACGGATGAGGACTGCAAGCTACGGTTTTCTCCTCTCTGCGTTAAGGATGCAGATGTCAAAGCTTTAGATGTAGGAAACTCTTACCTTGTGTACCAGGAAGAAATTGAAACGACAGAAACTACTACTTATAGTTATCCTGACCTTTATCCTGACCTTTATCCTGATTCTTTTAAATAGCACTTGAGTAAATTTTTACATAACTAATGTATAAGTAATTTTTTCACGTTAGCTTATAATATATATTTTTTTGCTTCTAACAGCTCTTATATCAAGCAGATAGTGGCAATTACATTTTTTTTCTTTCAAAATGTTAAATTTAAATTTCATTTGAGTATATTTTGTTGTTTTTTCTCTTTTGTTACCGCTATACACCAATATATTCTCAATAGTTGGTAGCTAAATGTTATTTAGTATAGTTGAACATATAATGTTTCTTCTTTTTATTATTAATAAAGGAATGCAAATCTTTAGGAAAAAAAGAAAATATTGTTTTTATTATCCTTGTACAGGAGAAAATATAAAACACATAAACAGTAATTTTCTCGATTGGGAATACTTTAGTTTTGTAATTGTTATGACAAATTTATATGGAAAAGGCTCAAAATTAAGAGTTTGAATGAGGGAGAAAGATTTTTCACTAAAATGTTTTTGATAGATTACGAAACAGGAATCGGAAACTTGTTATGCCTTACAGGAATATAATATCTTTGTTACTCACCTCAGCTGCTATAATAATAATAATAATAATAATAATAATAATAATAATAATAATAATAATAATAATAATAATAATAATAATAATAATAATAATAATAATAATAAATAATAATAGTAATAATAATAAAGCAATAATAATAATAATAAATAATAATAATAATATAATAATCCAATAATAATTAATAATAATAATAATAATTTAATAATAATAATAAAAATGAATTTAAAATGAATAATAAAATAATAATATAATAAGTAATAATAATAATAATAACAATTAACAGATAACAATAACAATAACAATAACATAACAATAACAATAGAATAAAAAAATAATAATATAATTGAATAATAATAATAATAATAATAATAATAATAATAATAGTAAATAATAATAATAATGAATTGTAATATTAAAAGCTTTGTCAGATTTCCTTAATCATAATAATCATGAAATCATAATAATCATGAATAATCATAATAAATAATCATAATAATAATAATAATAATAATAATAATAATAATAATAATAATTTAATAATAAAAATAATAATAATAATAATTAATAATAATAATAATTAATAAAATAATTAATATTAATAATAATAAAATAATAATAATAATAATAAATTATTAATAATTATAATAATAATAATTTAATAATAATTATTAATAATTATAATTATAATAATAATGAATAATAATAATTATAATAATTATAATAATTATAATAATAATTATAGTAATAATTATAATAAAATTGATAATAAAATTATAAAATAAGTATAATAATTATTAATAATATATAATTATCAAATAATTATTACTATAATAATATTATAATAATGATAATAATTATGAATAATTATAATAATAATAATAATAATATAATAATAATAATAATAATTAAAATAATAATATAATAATGAATAATAATAGATAATAATAATAATAATGAATAATAATAATAATGCATATAATAATTACAATCTTCACACACATTACATGATAATAATAATAATAATTAATAAATTTATAATAATAATAATAATTATAATAATAAATAATAATATAAGATTTCGATGCTTTTTCAAGCCTCCTGAAAGTATTCTTCAACAGAAGAGATTTTCTTTAGTATTATTCTTGAATAAAATTAAAACAATTGATTTAAGTATAGTACCAAGCTTTCGTCCGTACACTCTGACATTTTACAAGCAATAAATTTATTTTAAATTATTTTAAAATTTTGTATAAAATAAATGTAGTGCCTCTATATTAACCAAAAAATAAAATAAAAAAATTAATAAATTATAAAAGTTAGAGAAGGTAACTTACATACTTTTTGTTATTTAAAGATGTTTAAAAAAAATTAGACATTTTCCGTTATATTTTATGTTTATCACTGGTTATGTTTCCTTAAGAGCAACGACTCCCCTAGGCGCAATTCATAAAAATCATTTTTTCTTGATATGATGGGAGAAGCTTCTTTTATGCTGTTATCGGGTTTTGTGGTGTTTTCGTGGTACATATATAAAGTAACCTTTTCAGAATGTCTTCTTCTATGGACGGCGGTGGTTTTATGTCATGTGATTTAAACATTTTCTAATTATGTTGAATAGTTTCAGATATAGGAAACATTCGTGAAAAGGGACTTTCACATCCAGAGATATAATTTTTTTAACATCGAAAGAATTCTTTCGATGTTAAAAAAATTATATCTCTGGATGTTGAAAGCTTTTCACGAAGGTTCCGTATATCTGAAACTAATTAAACATAATATTTAGAAGAATGGTTGTATCATCGTGACATAAAACCACCGCCGTCCATAGAAGAAGACATTCTGAAAAGGTTACTTTATATATGTACCACGAAAACACCACAAAAATCCCGATAACAGCATAAAAGAAAGCTTCTCCATCATATCAAGAAAAAATATGATTTTTATGAATTGCGCCTAGGGAAGTCATTGCTCTTAAGGAAACCAATCCAGTGATAAACATAAAATTATGTAACGAAATGTCTAATTTTTTAAAACATCTTTAAATAAACCAAAAGTCAATGTAAGTTAACTTCTTAACTTTTAAATTATTAATTTATTTATTTATTTTGTTAATAGTTTACACTACATTTATTTTATCAAAATTGTTAAAATATTAAAAATAAAATTTATTCCTTGAAAATGTCCGAAGTGTACGGACGAAAGCTTGGTACTATACTTAAATCAATTGTTTTATTTTATTCAAGAATAATACTAAAGAAAATCTCTTCTGTTGAAAGAAATACATTCAGGAGGCTTGAAAAAGCATCGAAATCTTACATTAAAATAAATGCTGATATTGAGTTTTTAGAAATAATAATAATAATAATAATAATAATAATAATAATAATAATAATAATAATAATAATAATAATAATAATAATAATAATAATAATAATAATAATAATAATAATGATAATAATAGTTTTTACTGAATGTCACCACTCACTGGCTGGGTCCTTTTCAAGGAGGAGGTAGAATATAATAATAAAAATAAAAATATCTAAAGATATTTTAGTCTTCTTCATTAGTCTTTTACTTCCTTTTATTCTTCTTATTAAAAACATTCTTTCTCTTCTGCGTGCTTCTTCTTTTTCTTTTTCTTCTTCTTAGCAGACTTCCTTAGATGATCTTTCATTTAATGGAATCTCGAGAGTAGTATTAATATTTTGTGTTGTCACTTCTTCTTTACTGTTTCTTTTTTTTTCTCTTGCGGTGTTTCTATTTCAGCATCCTGGGCTGCTTCTTCAGTGATTGAAGAGTCTTCAACACCTTTTGACATCTTTTTCTTTTTATTTTCTTTGGTGGGTTTTCTAGTCTGGTCAGCTTCATCAACAATGGAGGAACCATTCAAACCATTAACATCTGTTCACT
>JABUQX010108909.1:0-7500 GCA_015478945.1 Trachelipus rathkii | reverse complement strand
TTAAAAGAATAAGAGACCTCAAGAAAAAGGAGGAGAAGTTACCCCAGGCCCGAGGGCCTAGAGGGGGGAGAACCAAGGATTCGAACCAAATTTTCGCTGAAACACCCGCACATGCTGCGGAAAAGCATCTTTTTCCTAAGAAGACCGCACACGCTGCGGAAAAGCATCTTTTTCCTAGGAAGGCCGCCTTGCCAGTTAAAAACGTACGCAACGCGGAAAAGCATCTTTCTCATAGGGAGGCCGCCTGGCCAGTTAAAAACGTACACGCCGCGGTTGAACCTCGCTCCTATAGGAAGATCGATCTGTCTGCATCCCAGGGGGGAGAGACAGCCTCTTCAGCTCGAAATTCGCATAGGCAGCAAGTGCCTAGACATGGAAAAAGAGATAGGGAAATTGCCTTGAAAGGAGAAGCTCAAGGGGAGCCAGACCAGATGAAAAGGAACAAGGTGGGCGTCATGAACCCACCCCTCACTCATCGCAGCGCTGATTCCAGAGGGGCCAGACCCAAACTCAAGCACACTCCCTCAGATTTGGAAGAAAATTTGGACCAATCCGAAGATTTGGAAGTTTCGAAGAGCGATGACCATGAAGAAGATGGCCATCTGATGATGGATGAAGAAATTAAGATAAATTTAAAGGTAATTGAGAAGATTGTTTTGCCTAGTCAATCATGCGGATATCTAAAACTCCGACCGGAAACTCAAGATGATTTCGAACTGGAGCGAAAGTGCATACTGACACCAGCTTTCACCAAAGGACCATTGTACGTCGCGAACACAATTAGTCCAGTGAGGGATAACACAGTTATCCTCAGTTATATAAATTTGAGTGACAAATCATTTTATTTGAATAAAGGTGTGAATCTAGGAGAAGGGTATCCGATTATTAGCAAACCAATCAGGAGAAGCACAGACGATAGAGGACACCAGAGAACAGTTTCTGCTAATGTAGCTACCTGCTCAAAAGGTCTTACGAAGACAGAGTTAAGGCGAGTGTACAAAGAAATCATCGAAGAGAAGATGTCAAAAGAAGATGCGGAGAACTGTCTTCTCGAAAAGCCAGAGTATCTAGAGGAATTACTAGAGCTCCTCATGGACTACCATGATGTATTGGCACTGGATGATGATGCTGTCCCAGTCTGTCCGCTTCAGAAATTTAAGATTGAGCTGTTACCCGATGCCCCGAAAGTCATTTTTCGTAAACAATACAGATTACCGCACCGGTACTTGCAGGACATCGATGATTTCACCGATTCCGCACTGAAAAAAGGGGTACATCAAAGCAGGGTACAGCCCCCACTCGTCTCCGTTACTGGTGGTGGCTAAAAAGAACAGTTCAAAGCCTAGGGTGTGTCTGGATTACAGGTACCTCAACTCCCATAGCATTCAGGACGTGTTTCCTCTGCCTTCAATCGACGAGATTTTTACATCCCTAGGGGGTAATACGGTGTTTACATCCGTAGATTTACTAGATGCATACAACGCCCTAGAGATAGAAGAGGAGACGCAAAAGCTGATGGCGTTTAGAACGAGGAAAGGCCTATGGGTCCCCACTCGTTTGATGTTCGGCCATAAGAACGCCCCAAGCATCTATGCCCGCACGATGACCATGGCCTTAAACCACCTTTTAGGGCCTGTAGCACAAGTCTATCTAGACGACGTATTGATCCTGGGCAGGGACGTGGCGGAACACTTTGAAAATTTGAAGAAAGTGCTCACTGCTTTTAGAGAAAATAAGCTGAGAATAAAATTATCAAAATGTAGTTTCCTACAATCAGCCGTTTTGTATCTGGGATTCAAGATAGGAAGACATGGAATTAGCCCAGATCCGGCCAAGGTAGAAACAATGAAGAGTTTCGTCCCTCCTACAAATGTGAAGGAAATGCAGAGTTTACTTGGTTTCTTCTCTTATTTTCGCTTCCTCATAAAGGACTTTGCCGCAGTAGCACAACCTTTGTATGATCTGATAAAGAAAGGTGTCCCTTTCCTTTGGACGAAAAAACAACAACAAGCTTTCGACACTTTGAAAGAGAAACTAGTGGTGCAGCCACAACTAACTTTCCCTGATTACCGCAAGGAATTCTTCGTGAACACAGACGCTAGTAATTACGGGATAGGGGGAGTGTTATACCAACTGACATATGAAGGGAAAGAGAACCCTTATCTTTCGTGTCCCGGGTACTCAGAGGAAGTGAGTTAAATTATGATACGATCGAAAAGGAGTGTTTAGCCGTGGTGTTCTGCTTGCAGAAGTTTAGGAACACCATCTTCGGCTATAAAGTCACTATCATCACTGACAACCAACCTCTCTGCTTTATTTTCCGAAATAAACAGCAGACCGGCCGGTTAGCTAGATGGAATCTCTTAGTAAACAGTTTCTCACCCACCATAGTGTACAAAAAAGGAAAGAATAATGTTGCCCCAGACTATCTGAGTAGGCATCCAGCATCTAATGTGTTCCTGGTAAAAGAAATAGCGAAAACAGGGAAAACAGAAAAAGTAGAGAAAGCAGAAACAACAGAAAAGCTCCCTCGAATAGATTTCGCTTTGAGTCGGGAAAATTTCATCAAAGAACAAGAGAAATGTCCCCGTGTAGGAAAATTGGTAAAATGGGCCGAAGAGAATCCCAGAACACACCCTCACATCTTAATAAAAGGCATCTTACATTACGCTGTGGAAGCAAAACCTTATCTTGTACATGTTCCGGATAGTATGATTTACAGTGTAATAGACCAGTGCCACGCTTCACTAGCTAGCGGGCACGGAGGTCAGCAAAGAACTGAAAAGAGAGTAGAGGAAAAATACTATTTTCCTGGTATTCAAAAGTTAGTAAAGGAATACTGTAGTCAATGTGTATCATGCGCTAGAACTAAGGGTCCTAGACCCCCTGTAGCAGAGATCAATCGATGGCCACTGCCGTACACCCCTTTTTCACGCGTTCATGTTGACAG
This sequence comes from Trachelipus rathkii, assembly GCA_015478945.1. Lineage (NCBI taxonomy): Eukaryota > Metazoa > Arthropoda > Malacostraca > Isopoda > Trachelipodidae > Trachelipus > Trachelipus rathkii. Next base: position 4,550 of record JABUQX010108909.1, on the reverse strand, counting down.
TATTGGAAAATTGCCAGCTTGTACAGGATCAGGAGCCAAATACATCTTAGTATTTCGCGACGTTTTGACACGATATGTCGAATTAGTGCCTTGCAAGACGAGAACGAGCGAAGAATGTGCCAGAGCATTGCAAGAGAGGGTCATATGTAGACATAGTGCTCCTCAACTGCTTGTCTCTGACAATGCCTTGGAATTTACGAGTCAGGTATTTAAGGACCTATGTAAGGCGTGGAGGATAAAGAAGATAGAAATTTTGCCTTACAAAGCATCCCAAAATGGTGTTGTAGAAAGAATAAATGCTGATATTGAATCTTTCTTGCGACACTACGTGAATGCAAACCACCGAGATTGGGATAAATACCTGAGCTTTGCCCAAATCGCTATCAATTCCGCGTATAATCGATCTATAGGGTCTTCACCCCACTTCCTGTTACATGGTTACATAAAGAGGCTCCCTTACGAGATGCCTGATTATGTATCACCCTCTGTGAATAAGTCAGAGAAAATGAGATTCATTTCGGACGAAGTAGATACGATAGTAGAAAGGATCGATTATATAAGAGATTTGGCAAGAGAGAAGTTAGAAGCGGAAACCACAAAAACTTTGGAGCAACAACATAAAAGGGCCAAGCAAAGAGAGTTTAAAATAGGAGATTATGTTTTCATTAGAGCAGTCAAACCACCCCATCAAAGTTCTAAGTTATGTCCCAAGTTTGAAGGGCCATACATTGTACAATGTTTAAGAGGACCTAATAAACTGATGGTGTGTTGTTTAGATTCAGGCCGAACCTTCCCTGTCCATGTGGACAACGCCAAGGTGATCCCGGCAGAAAAGTTCACCGAGTCACATTTTGACTTTATGAATGATGAAGTCTGGAATCCCCATGCGGTGAAGGAAATGTTAAGCTCCAAAGAACAAAAAAGGGAAAGAATTGAGGAAAGACAACAGAGAAGCGACCCAGGAGTCTCTTCTGAGAGAAAAGAAGAAGAAGGAAGAGGAGATGAGGAGGAAGAAGAAGAAGGAAGTGGAGAAGAGGAGGAAGAAGAAGAAGAAGACGAAGAAATAGAAGAAGTAGATGAAGTGGAAGAAATTTCTCCTCCCACAGATCAAGTGTCTTCCCAATATTCTTTCCAAATTCCCATAACGCCACAAATTCAGTCCGGACACAGCTACTTTCCAACTCCCCATCCCCCACAATCTCAGCATGAATACTACAACTCCTACTCTATTCCCCCACCTCAGCCGGTACTGAGTAGTACGAATCCTTGGAGCCATCCGACTCCCGTGCAACAACCGACCCCGGTGGAACCTGTAAGAGAAAGTAAACCCGTGGAAGAAAGAAGATTTAGCGATGAGATTGTAGAAAGAAGAAGGTACAGCGATGTAGTCGCCGGAAGAGCGCGTCCAGACAGTGAATTTAAGTGTTCCACTCCAAAAATTGACTTCCCAAAAACTCCCTCCAACCCTGCGGTTCGGAGAAAAGAGTTTAGACCATCTTTATCCCCAATTCAACAAGAGATTTCCCTAGAAAACCCTGTTCAAGAAATTTCTCAGGAGCCACCAGCACACGAAGGTGAGGTGTATGGAGCCTATGGTGGAGCCCCTCCAAGAGCAAATTCCCCTGTGAAATCTCCAACTTCCCCAGTAAAAGATGGCCACTACCCCATTCCCCCGGTCGTAGATTCATCTCCTAAGGATTTCATCCCAGATAACAGAAAACAGGACCCTTCTTACCGGCCCCATAATCTGTTCACTGGTCCTAGAGATTCTACACCCCGAGTTACCCGAAGTCAACAAGAATGAAGGAACAAGCTTTACAGCAACAGCCCGAGGCAAGTGACAACACGGAGACTACAGCGAAGACTCCTGTCCAGCTTCCACCTGTCGAATTGGATTTGAACACCACAGTCCGTGGAGGAAAAACTTGGTATTTGCCTCCTGGTTACTAGTTCATCCCAATTTTGTATATACTTCTGTAAATATTCTAGATTTAAGAGAAAATTCTTTTCGTTTGTAGAATGAACTTCTTTCTTATTCTATAGTCTATAAGAAAGGATACTTTTAATTTTAGAACTTGATTGAAAGTACATTTCGCTTTCGCGTCTTGTACTAAAATTTTATTAGTTAAGAAAATACTTAGTGCGATTAGGAAAACATTAGGGACTGGATTAGACGACGATCGTCATAATTTTAAGGAAAATTAGTCGGGATTAATACATATTTCATAAGAATCTTCTTAATCTTGAATTTTAGATGGTAACTTCCGTGCTAATTAGAATAGCATTATATCGCCACGAATAGCTATCGTTTCTCACTTCTAAAGAACCTTTTAAAATAGTTTCAACTTCTCAGAACAAGGGGTAGATGTAAGGGCACAAGCAATTTTTTAATACATAATTAATATAACGTGAGCGAACAATAGAAAAAACCAAAACTTTGTCTACATTCAAAAAAAAAAAAAAATAAGTAATGCCACGGTACAGGAAGTCAGCTCAATATTAAAAGACTAATTAGTAATTAAGCCTCTCTAGACTGTTGAGTAAAGTAAGTACTCTCTCAACAACCATCACAATGATGTACCTCATATAGTAACCAAGACTAAATAGTATATAACGTTAAGTTTGAAAAACTCTTACATTTAAATTTTAATTCTACTAACTCGATTATAGTTAAGAAACCAGTTAGCTTAGGTAATAAAACGCGAACGCTTTAACTAACCAATTAATTTTAAAACAGTTATTAAACATAATTAGGCGACCTTATAATTCATCACGATAAGAAAAGTATAAAGTATAAATATTTCAGAAATGAATTTCGGAATACCAGTTTTGTTGCTACTCATCATCGTATCAACATGCCAAAGCAACCTCATAAATGAAAAAGAAGAAACAAAGATTCTATACCCTGGTTTACGTTCTATATCGTACGGTGAGACAGTTAACTTCTCTAGATGGATACCTTCCAATCTTAGTATCTCTCCTTAGCATAACTGTCCCCCAGACATTATAAGAAAACAATCATCAAGACAATCTCAAACTTAGTACCAAACGTTCAAAGTAATCATTCCCTACCCATCGTTCGTATAACCACGTTTCTACAATGTTTCACACATCAAAGGCTCACCCAATGGGAATTCAAGCTAATGACCATCGAGTCAAAACTGTTAGCTCCCATGAACCTGATACGTAAGTAAGTGACTATTACCTCTTGATCCTGTCCATCGAAAAGGAATGGCGACTGCCTTCTCTTTGAATCTTGGAGGAGCACGTCCTCTCTACCATTTTCCTTTTTGCCTCACCTCTGCTCCGAATAAACAGTGTAAATACTACTTCGAAAGAAGATCAACATTTTAGGTAATTATGCCTCTACCTCAAATTTATTGATTACTGAACTAAAGGAACAAGTTGAAAGCCGAATATCTTGCTTTCACTTTACATAAACTTTAGATTTCAGCTTCACAATACATTAATTAGCATTTAGATTAGTCTTACAAGTGCCTACGCACCATTTCAATAATACCCAATCTTTGGGATAGTCCATCTTCCAGGGGCCGTTAATTGAACTCTCATTTCTAATGAACATCACGGTTCATAATATTCATTCACTCATCCCATCAATTTAGTGATCTCATTAATTCCTCTACTCCAATCTCTCGCTTCAAAATACCAATCTCAAATAATCAATCACTGCCACAAACTTTTTTTCTCCCCCATTTCTCTTATTCCTCCTTTTCCGTATGCTAGACAATGAACCCAAAGAGGACTAAACTTCACACATCATCCTTCTACGTAAACAATAAACATCTCCTTCCTTGCATCATTACATACCTTTTCCATCCTATATTCCTTCGGCGGACTATCCAATTACTCTTCGCGTTCAGCGGTACATATATTACCCTCCTCATCTGTACCATCCTGTAACTCACCCTCCCTCCTCGCTATTCATATACCCTGTCCATTCTAGACCTCCCTCTTTCCTCTCATACTCAGTAGTATCAATATTTCTCATCCTTCCGTTATTAATATCTCTCTCTCTGCTCTCTTCATCACCTTTTCCTCCTACTCTATTCTCTCCCTTCTCTTAACATCTTCTATCTTTTTTCGTTCTCGAGTTTATTGTTCCAACGATTCCCATTAGATTACTGTCCTGCCTTCTGTCTTGATTTATTCTATGGTGATACATTCCCCCTCGTCTTGCATACTGTCTTTAACGTCTAATAAACTTCCTTCAAACTCTAGTGTCTCATCATCTCTGTCGGTCCTCTTATCCATCTTCTCTTTCCCTCGCCTTTCTTCTGTCTCTCTCTGCTACAAATATATGCTAGGGATCCAATAATATTGTACCATTGAGTACCTCACACCAAGATGCCCACAAAAAATACGTTGTTGCTTTTACACACAATTGAATATGTATTTTCCAGTCTCTGGTCTCATATCCTCTTAAGGTTCCTGAATTCTCACTAACCATTTTTCTTCTATCTGACCTTTCTACGTTGTCAGAATTACAAGGCTAATTTGAGAACCTTATTCTTTCGCTTTAGGACACTTCA
>JABUQX010108908.1:20000-28856 GCA_015478945.1 Trachelipus rathkii | reverse complement strand
ATATATATATATATTATATATATATATATATATATATATATATATATATATATATATATATATATATATATATATATATATATATATATATATATATATATATGTATATATATATATATGTGTGTGTGTGTGTGTGTGCGTGTGTGGGTTTTATGCGGGAAGCACATAGGCCGTGTAGGTATGAGGAATTTATAACGCACAAGGATTTAAATTAATAAAACACACATACGAAAGGTTAAGTTATGTGAACTGGAAATTGTGAAGGAAAATTACCGAATAAAAATTATGGTGGTTTTTATTATTATTATTATTATTATTATTATTATTATTATTATTATTATTATTATTATTATTATTATTATTATTATTATTATTATTATTATTATTATTATTATTATTATTATTATTATTATTATTATTATTATTATTATTTATTATTAGTATCGTTATTGTTATTTCCGTTATTATATCCACTATTTTAGGGGTCATGAGTACACTAGTGTCTATTATATTATTGCGCAAATTATTATTATTATTGGGTTAACTGAATCGAGTGCTAGGTTTTATCACATTATCGAGCTCATTATAAATATTATGTGTGCAAGGTTTGGGGGGATTATTATTATTATTATTATTATTATTATTATTATTATTATTATTATTATTATTATTATTATTATTATTATTATTATTATTATTATTATTATTATTATTATTATTATCATTATCATTATCATTATAATTATTATTATTATTATTATTATTATTATTATTATTATTATTATTATTATTATTATTATTATTATTATTATTATTATTATTATTATTATTATTATTATTATTATTATTATTATTATTATTATTATTATTATTATTTATTGTTATTATTAGTGTTAGAATTAGTGTTAGGATGTTTAATGTCACTAATTCTGTTTACGAGAACAAGGATGGTTTAGTCACTTGTAATATTTTCGGAACGTCTCCGGCAACATACAGATTATTTGCGGACCCTTATGACCAAAATGGTCCTATATATATTTTTATGCAAAATGGAAGGAGGAGATTATAAACATTTCACAAGTTTTATATTATAATGAATACATAAAATAACAACTAAATCATTAATAATTCGTTCTAATACATATAAATTAAATAAACCTTTAATATATAAATCACAGACGAGCGGAGGCAAAGATCTTCTTCAACGAGTGAGGCGAACAAAACTGAGGAGCGGTGCAGTCATCAAGATTCTTAAACGACACAAAAGAGCATTAACACCTTTAAACAACACACAGGAGCATTAATATCTTTTAAATAACACGGAAGAGCATTAATATCATTTAAACAACACGGAGGAACATTTATATAATATAATAGTCCACCTTTTTCAACACTCTAAATATTTAAAAATGTCACTCAATTTAATCATCGAAAACGTATCATAGTTTGAAGAACCTAAATCACCTTATTTTTGTCCAGATTTATTCTGGCAATGTTCAAAATTTGATAAATAATAGGACTTCACTTAAATTAAAAGTTTAAAGAATGTTTAGTTCAATACACGTTAATTTAGCACTTTAAAGTCAACATAATAGGAACACACTTACTATTTTTAGTCGTAAACTTATCTGTCAATCTCAGCTACTTCGTAGGTAATTCCACACCTGTATAATAGCAAACTTTTCTGAATTAATTTACTCCGATGAGTTTTCGTATTTCATACCATTTATTTAGGTAACTACTTCTTGAGATAAACTTCTTCCTTTGTAATCAACATACGGTTTTCATCAATGTTCTCAGGATTACAGTCCCAACACTAGTCGGTTCCACTAGTCCAAGCACTAGTCCAAACACTAGTCCTAACACTAGTCCAAACACTAGTCCCAACACTAAAAATTCTTAAAGAAACACAAAATTCACTTTCTTTTATCCTATTTCTTGATTTTATTTAGAATCCTTTTACGCGAGGTCTTAGGGTTCTCTTTGGAGAAGGCTTACCACAGCACTAAATTAGAGAGAAAAGGAGTCAAGTAATACGCAGATGGTTCCCTTCCTGAAATACTGATGGTTTTTAAATATTTGAGTGATTTGGGTTGTTTATCCAACCCATACATCTTCCTGTTGTTTATCAAAACCTCTAGTAGGAATTTCCGTAATTCTTGGTGGTCCTTCTTCTGTAATTGTTCCCTTTTTAAAACTTCCTGCAAGCTCAAAAACAAGGAATCAGCACCTCCTGGTACCAACCTTATTACTTCTAGACCTTTTGGTAGGGCCTCTAGATTTATGACATCGATTTCTTCCTCTTGTTTCCTTTGACAACGAGACCATGTATCAGCAAAGATGTTTTCCTTTCCCGGAAAATAATGGATTTGAAAGCTGTACTCGCTTAAATCGTCCAAGACACGAGCCAACTTACTATCTACCAACTTCATTGTGTGGAGGTACACCAGTGGTCGGTGATCTGTGTATAATATAAACTCCTGACCCAACAAAAATGGACGGAAACTCTTGATTCCCCCCCTGATAGCCAACAATTCCCTCTCTATGGTGGATGCTCTTCTTTCACACGCATCGAATGAATGAGAGTTATAAGCTATTACTCTTTTTTCCTTTTCTTGTTGCTGACATAGACCTGCACCCATACCAAATCCACTGGCATCTACATAAAGCTCTAATTTTGGACTACCTTCTGTGAAATCCGGGAATGCCAGCTCTACAGATTCTTTCATCAGTTTCTTTAAGCTTTCGAAAGCCTGAATCCTTTCTTCTGTCCATTCGATCTTATCCTTTCTTTCTCCTCTTGTCAGAGCACTAAGGGGTGCTGCCACTCCTGAACAGTTTTTAATGAACTTACGTTGAAAGTTGATCATTCCTAGGTACCGCCTGAGTTCTCCTATGTTAGTTGGTCGTTCCAACTTCTCTACCTGATCCATAAATTCTGGGAGCTTCCTTATTCCAGTCCTACAAAATAGGACACATGAAACGAGATTGTTGGAGGTTTAGAGGATGGTGCTTAAGATGCGGTAGTGATGAGCATCAGACAAGGGAGTGTGGTCCTCGAAACAAATACAGACAGCAGGAGAGAGAGGACACAAGTAGACAAGAGCAGGAGGAAGGAAGACCCTTTGAAAGGAGATGTTTCTTGCGTGACTAAACAGGTCACTGGAGGGACACTTGTCCCTTAAGAGGAAAGATAGAGGAATGGAAAAAGAAGAGGAAGACACAACGAGTTTCGGGAAACGAATCCGCTCCGTCCATACTGCCGGGAACAAGTCGGAGCGATCCACAGAAGTCATAATGAGTTTTTCAGGAGCCAGCCCGGTCAATCAAGGTTGTATGGTGTTGGACCCAGAAGCCAAAGAATTTATAAGTGAACAGGCTGAAGATACTACAACCGAGTTACCACAAAGGATACCTAAGATGAGGGATAAAGGGTTGAACATAACCAACACAACAACAGGAGTGTACCACGCAGAAGGAAGAAGCCAAGATCAAGGTAGGCAAGGTCTTAATATAACTCCGTTGTTGCGATTTATGATAAAATTGAATAATGTTAATATGAATGCTATAGTAGACAGTGGTGCTCAATATTGCCTGATTGAAGAGGCACAAATTAGAAGGATTGCCAACCCTAAACTAACAAAAAGGATGATGAGGTTAAGAGGTGTGGGAGACCCAAACTTACATGTGGAGTCTCAACAAACGGCTACATTACAGGTAACCATAAATGACATTGATTATGGTCTATCAGATTTTGTTGTAGTAGGTAGACTGAAAGAAGGAACAATACTGGGCATGCCATTTCTGGTACAAAACAAGATTGAAGTAGATGTAAGAAGTGGATCTTTTATACGGCATGGGGAGTATAATATAAAGGAACAAGTGTACTTAACAGGAAGATCTGAAGATTGTGTGAGGGTGGTTACGTCAATACCCGTATACAACACAGAGGAAACGACAATTACTGCTAATGATTGGACTCCGATAAAGGCCAAATGGGATTCCCAGGAAATTAAACCTAAAAATGGAAATCGTTATGACATTCAACCTGAAGAGCTATTAGTTGAAGAAAGGGATCATACCCGAAGAGGATATAATAAAAGGTTTAAATTATTACCAGGATTGGTACAATGGAATAACAAGGAAGGAATTATACTGATAAAAAAACTGATACCAGGCAAATTAAAACTGGGAAGAGGTGAAAGAATAGGAATGGCTAATTTAGTGGTAGATGAAGATAACCTGAGACGATACCAAAGTAATGATTATACAGTGAACACAACAGTACGGGAAATAGAGAAACAAGGAGCCATTGAAGAAGAATGGACGAAGGAAAAACTACAAAAGGAAATTAATTTCATGGAAGAACTAACTAAGGAACAACGGGAGAACATCACGGATGTTTTGTACAAATGGAAAAAAGCATTTAGTAAAGGAGATTCGGACATCAGTGAGACATCCATGACCCCATACAGGATAAGGTTACATGATTATACCCCTATTTACCAGCGGGCGAGGAGGTTCGATCAGAAGACTAATGATGAAATCGAAAACCAAGTAAAGGAATTATGTTTAAAAGACATCGTAGAACCTTGTGCTGCAGAATGGAGTTCTCCGGTGGTGCCAGTTAGGAAAAAGGACGGAACACTTCGTCTATGTATTGACTATCGACGCTTAAACCAAGTGACCGAGGCAGATAGGTTCCCAATGGCCAGCATAAATGAAACCATCTTTGGATGTCATGGGGTACAATACTTTACCAGTCTGGACTTAGTGAAAGGGTATTATCAGATGCAGTTAGAGGAAGAAAGCAAGGATTTTACAGCATTTTCAACAGTCAGCGGTCAATACCGGTTTAAAAGGCTGAGTTTTGGGCTAAAGGGACCTGCAGCATTCCAGAGGGAGATGCAGCGGATACTAACAGGTTTTAGTCGGGACAAGGTAGTGGTTTACGTCGATGATGTCTTATTAATATCAAAAGAATTTAAAGAACATTTAGTATTGATTGAACAGGTCCTACAGCGCTTCTGCGAAACGAACGTCAAGGTAAAAGTGAGTAAATGTAGCTGGGTCCAGAAAGAAGTTAAATTCCTAGGACACATCATCAGCAGGACAGGGATCAAAAAACTTCCGGAATTTATGGATCAAGTGGACAAGTTGGAGAGACCTACCAATGTGGGAGAGCTAAGACGATACTTAGGAATGATCAACTTTCAACGAAAATTTATAAAAAACTGTTCAGGAGTGGCAGCACCTCTCAGCGCACTAACGGGAGGCAAAAGAAAGGACAAAATCGAATGGACAAACGAAAGGATCAAGGCTTTCGAGGAACTGAAAGAACGGATGAAAGAATCAGTGGAGTTAGCATTCCCAGATTTCTCGGAAGGTAGCAAAAAGTTGGAACTCTACGTGGATGCCAGTGGATTTGGTATGGGTGCAGGCTTGTGCCAAGAACAAGAAGGCGGTAGAAGAGTAATTGCGTATAACTCACACTCCTTCAATGCATGTGAACGGAAAACTTCCACAATAGAAAGGGAACTGCTAGCCATACGGTGGGGAATTAAAAGTTTTCGGCCTTTTCTACTAGGCCAGGACTTCATCTTGTACACGGATCATCGGCCATTAGTATATTTACATACGATGAAGCTAGTGGATAGTAAATTGGCCCGAGTTCTGGATGACTTGAGCGAATATAGTTTTCAGATCCATTATTATCCCGGAAAGGATAATGTGTTCGCAGACACATGGTCAAGGTGTCAAAGGAAACCTGATGAGGAAATCGATATAACGGATCCAGAAGCACTACCAAAAGGTTTAAAGGTTATAAGATTGGTACCAGGCGGTGCTGATTCATTATTTTTGAGTTTGAAGGAAATACTTGATAAGGAACATTTTAAAATGAAACAAAAAAATCACCAGGAACTAAGGGAATTTTTATTGGACATCCTGATTAGTGAACGGAAAATGTATGGATTGGAAAAGAGACCAAAAGCCTTAAAATTATTAAAAGCGATTAAAACTCCAGGAAAGGAACCAGTACCAGAGGTTTTATTAGTGGCCAGTGATGAATTCAATACAAGGATTTGGTTACATCATGGGACATGTTGCTCAGTGGCATACATCGGACCAAAGGCAAGGAAGTGTAACAGCTTAAAAGATGTACACATACAGGTGTTAGGAGGATCACACTTCAATCCAGTAGCTGATGATGGTACTTTTGATCCAAAAGGAGAAAATACAATAGTTGACGAACGGATAACTGATGAACTAGAGACGTCACCAGAGGAAGAGAATGAAGATTACTCAGATACGGAAGGAAGTGATACATCAGGAAATAATTTATTACAGCATTCATCCAAAGAAGAGTTAGGAATAAATCTATTAATGAAGGAGAGAAGTCACCAGTCTAGGTTAAGCTGCAATTACAAGCTAAAAGGAGTGGCATGGCAGGAGGTCTCTATCGGAGAAGTATTCAGATGCGCTTTTCTGGACACAGGATCCGTCATCAGTTTGATACAAGAGGCAGTTGTTGATGGCTTAGACCAATTCGGACACATTCTGAAAAGATGGAAGGTGGATATTACTCTCAATGGAGTAACTACAAGGATTGTGGAGTGTACAACAGCAGTGGCAATAAGGATAAAAAGGTATCGAGAAATAATATTACCATTAGTCGTCGTTCAGGATGAACATATCCCGGCTTGTTTACTTCTAGGGATGATATTTGGTGGAGTCAGATGCAATTTTGGACTTCGGAGAAGGAATAATCGCACATGGGAATGATGCCGATGAAGTAAGTGATGGCTTTACCATTGATGTTTATAACCTCACAGTGAATAAGGATAATGACTTAATAACAGTCCAAGAAATAATAAGATTACAAGATAACTCTGAAGTGATTAGGAAACTAAAGAGGAGAATTGGAAATAATCAAGAGATTAGGAAGACTGATATATCATTGAAGGAATACTATCGATATAGGAAGGATTTACGAATGAATGGAGCCATCTTAGTAAAAAGGATTAGAGGTGAACAATTTGGAGCTGTTATAGGATTCCAACAGATGGTAAGCATTACTGTGGTTACGCACCGGAATCTAGCTCATATAGGACGAGAAAAGTTAACAGATCTTGTTTCAAGGTATGTTTGGCACCCCAGAGGCCAGTTAATCATTCAAGATGTGTGCCGAACATGCCCAACCTGCCAACTGAATAAGATAGACCACCAGGTTGTGTTTCCACCCGTATGGAAGATTAAGGTACAAAATCCGTTCGAACTAGTAGCTGTCGATGTTATGGCCATGCCTAGAACCAGAAAAGGAAACATTGCTTGTTTGGTGGCTATAGATCATTGTAGTAAATGGGCTGCAGTGAAGGCGTTAAAGGATAAATCTGCAAGGAGTGTAACAGAGGCTTTTGAAGGACAAATGCTTCCCACATTTCTACGACCACCATACAAGGTATTGACGGATAATGGAGTGGAATTCAGGAGCACAAGATTTAAGGAAATGCTTCAGGCCTACGGAATCGAACATGTCTTTAGCAGTCCGTATAAACCAGCGGCTAACGGGGCAGTAGAGAGGGTCAACCGGACATTCGCGGAGTTCCTCAAGAATACGGTAACGAAGGATAAGGAATGGGATGACTGTTTACCCCGAGTAATAATGGTATATAATAATACGAAACATTCAGAATTAGGAGTAACCCCGGCAGAGAAACTAATGGTTCAGAAACATGAGAAAGGGAAGGTATTACCAATCTCAAGAAAGGAACAGGACAAGTGGAAAGAGGGTCATCCAAATTGGCTGCCATACGCAGTAGGAGTGAAAGTTAAAAGGAAAATCATCTCAGTGGATAGAACTCTGGAGAAAAAACTAAGCAAAAGGTATGAGGGCCCTTTTGTGATAACCAAGGTGATTGCAGGTGGGATGACATATGACATTGAAGGAAATGGAAAAACAATGAGGGCTCACTACGCACATTTAAAAGTTTGGGCAGATCCCCCAGAATACTTACTTGACTATTTTAGGATCGAAGAAGAAACATATGAACAAGGAGAAGAACAAATATGGGAGACAAAAACTGAAGAGGAAGAGAAAGAGGAGGAACCAACACAAACTTATGTAATTTATGGAGGACAACTTGGGAGATCAACGAAGGAAAGGAAACATGAAAAAAATAAAAAGGATATTTGGGATTTAGTAGAGGTAGCTATAGGAGAACCTAAATACAAGGTAGACATAGCCATACAAACTGAAGCCATAACAGTAGACAAAATGACGCCTATTGACGCAAATGAATTAATGGATTGGCTGGACTCGGCACAGTCAGATGTTAATTCGGACAAGGAATTTAATTTACAAAGGTTCGAGAGGTCATTAAGGTTTCCAGATGGCAGCTACACACTTGCAGTGGACGTAGCGAATGATAGTGAAGAGGATGACATGGTCTCAAGGAAGGAAACACCAGAACCAGTTGAGGTATGTAATATTATTCAAAGTAATTACATTAATTCTAATAATATTCCTTTTTATACCCCCAGATCAATTCAGGAGGAGTTATGGGAAGTGGGTGAAGACCCCGAACGAATGATTTTAGAGGACCAATCGGAGGAACAGGGAGTGGACCCACAAGGAGTAGTAATTGGGTACCAGGTACCAATGACGAGATCTAGAGGGCCAGCTCCAGATATACCGAATGTCCAAAGGAGAGTATTGGAGTATGAGAGAAGGGCGGAGGAAAGACGAGCCTCCATCGGAAATTAGGTAAGGTTGTTTTACTTTTTGAGTGACGGAGCTATTTTTTTTCTTTTTAAGATTGGTTTCCAATCTTGGAAGGGGAGTAATGTGGGACGAAC
>JABUQX010108908.1:0-5000 GCA_015478945.1 Trachelipus rathkii | reverse complement strand
TAATATATATATATATATATATATTAATATATATATATATATTAATACTATATATATATATATATATACTTATATAATATATATATATCATATTATATTATATATTAATATATATATATATAATATATATATATATAGTATATATATATATATATATATATCAGAAGGTGGGCACTTCGCTCCTTAGTCCGCTAGTCCGCTAGCCGCACCTCCGCTAGTCCGCTCGGAGCGACTACCAAAATAGGTGCGGACTAGCGGAAGTGCGGAGACGTCAGGAAATTGCGGACTTGCACGTGCGGATCAAAAAAGTTTCCGCTCTTTGTGGTCAAACACCTTTTTTGAAAATAGAATATAGTTCTACTTTTTAAGAATTTTGCTTATTGTTATAATAAAGAAATATAATTTTTTTTAATTATTAACTTAATTATAATTTAGTCTAAAACTTATTGTTTTTAATAATTAATTAAAACCAATCTCAACTTCCTTAATAAAGCTCAAAATTAATAAAACATCTTATAAATGATTTTATAGAACTGAATGGAATTCCCTCTCTATAACTTTAATTAATCCTATATTATGCTACACTAACTAGCATAAATCTAAATCGGATCTGTGTAAACCCAAATATAATTTACAGTATATATATATATTATAATATATATAATATTACTATATATATATAATAAATATATAATATAATTATAATATACTATATATTATATATACAATATTATATATATATATAATAGATCAATAGATAATTTTATTAATATATATATATAATATATATATTATATATATATATATATATATATACTTATATAATTCATATATATATATATACTATACTATATATATATAAAAATTATATATCTATAATTATATTATATATCTATATAATTATATATATATTATTAAATATATATAATATATATATATATAATATTACATATAAATATAATATATATATATATACTTATATATAATATAATATATATATATATATGTATATTATATATATATATATTATATAATATATATAGGAATATATATATATATTATATATATAATATATATTATATATATAATATATATACTATATAGTACATATTTATATATATATATTTGGTTTTTACACAGAATTGATAATTATACTACTATATATATAATATATATATAATATATATAATATCTATATATCATAAATATATCTAGTTAAGTATATATAGCTACCGAGCTTACGTAGCATTCAGCATCGAACTTGCAGGCGTTCGAGGTCTTGGATTCTACTAAAATCATGAACGAAATGACCTTCTTAATGGGTGGACAGGTGGTTCAAAAAATTTCAGAAGGGAGCAGAATGCATTAAGGTGGGACCTTAATTAGCAATGGACTGCTTGAAGCGAACTAACACCAGCACTCCTCTCACCAAGACATACTTCCCTTTCAGCATAAGCAGAATTTGTTGAACTTGTTAAAATATAATACACCTCCCCTAGTTCTGCTGCTGTAGAGCGATTATTTAGTCTGGTGGGGATATTTTGAGGCAAAGAGGTCAGCCTTAACTGCTTTTAATTTGAGCACCTAATCTTTTTGAAAAGTATAATGGATCTCTGTTCTTGAAGAATGAGGAGGAAAGGAAAATCTTTGAGATTTGTAAATTCATTCAATTTCTTCAATATACATTATAAATACAATCTTTGTTTAAGGATAATATTAACTATTTAGTATTTAAATATAAAAACCTTTTGAATAATTCGCACATTATTAGTGGAAGACGTGCGGACGTGGCGGAACTTGCAGACTAGCGGAGTTTGATGGTGCTGAATAGTGCGGAGGAGCCGCTAGCGGACTACGTTTCTCGAGGTGCGGAGGTGCCTAGCGGACTACCCCTAATTGAGCGGGGTGCCCACCTCTCTATTTAATATATATAATATATATATAAAATAGGATAATATATATACATCCAAATAGTTAAATATATATATAATATACTATATATATATATATATATAATATTATAATATATTTAATAAATATAAATATTATATTAATATATATATATATATATATTATATATATATATATATATATATATATATATCATATTATATATATATATATACTATATATATATATATATACTAGAACACACACGCAAACGAAAAGCTCATTCAAATTTTTTAAAAGATCTCCATTGCCAGTGTATATAAATTTTTTTTGAAATTTCGAAACCGAAAGACATTGAAAGAATATATAATGAAAAAATTCCCCAAACTCCCAATCCTCCAAAGAAGAAAAAAAAGAGCAAAGAATAGTAGTAATGGGGTTTTTATTTTTCTTCGCTTTTAGCTGTATAAAGTATCACTATCTAGACATAAGTATATTAGTATACTATATTATATATATTATATATTATTATATATATATTTTATATATATATATATATATAATTATATTATATATATGTTATATTGTAATATATATATATTTACATAATAATTATATATATATAATATAATATATATATATATATATATATATATATTATAATATATCTATATAATATATATTATAATATATATATATATATATATAATATATATATACGTTATATTATATATATATAATATATATATATAATTATTTCTTTAAATCTCTGAACACTTTAATTTTGGCCACAATCCAAGAGGAAAAAGAAATGGACAGAAAACCAGATCACAATCACCATTTTTCAATACAATTATATATTATTATTTAATATATAATTAATATAATTATATATATATATATATATATTAATACTATATGTATATATATATATATATATATAATAATAATAATAATAATAATAATAAAGTAATAATCTGTGTCTACTTAACAAATCTGATCATAATCTTAACGAGCTTTTGGACTTAAACCAAAACCGTTAGATATGGCAACGCTTTTTACGTCGCCCATGCATGATAAAAGTATGAAAATATTAAAAAAATATGCATAATATCTATAAACCCTTTGTGTAGGAACATACTACACGTAGCTTAACAATATTATTATTACTATAATATCATATTTATGTTTTATTATTATTATTATTATTATTATTATTATTATTATTATTATTATTATTATTATTATTATTATTATTATTATTATTATTATTATTATATTATTATTTATTTTCATTATTATTATTATTATTATATTCATATTATTATTATTATTTTATTATTATTATTATTATTAATAATTGTTATTATTTATCATTATTATTATTATTATTATTATTATATTGTATTATTATTTTATTTCTATTATATATTATTATTATTACTTATTATTATTTATTATTATTATTATTATATTATATTAATATTAGTAATTAATATTACTAATTATCATTAGAGTATATTATTATTATTATTATGTATTTTATTATTTATACATTATTTACTAATGGGTTATTATATTTTTATATAAGTATTATTATATTTATTAATATATTATTATTGTAATTATATTATTTATTATTTTTATTTTGGTTTTTATTTTTATTTTATTTTATTTATTTTTAATTTTTTTTCTTACTTTTATTTTTTTTATTTCATTATTTTTTTATTTTTTATTTATTTTTTACTTATTTTTTTTTATTTTTATTTATTTATTTACTTACTTATTTTTTGTTTTAAATATATATTTTCTTTCATAATTTTCTTTTATTAGCTTCTTGGTGAATTCTAATTAAAATCGATTTTGTTGGAAGATTTGATTTAAGATCTTTATTTGTGCAATTTTGCTTTCATTAAAGTTGATCTTTCATCACCTGTTGAGACTAGTTAATACTTTGATGTAATGGTTCAGCGACGGCATAGTACAATTAATCATCCTAACGGCAGTATCTTTCAATAGTCATTAAAAGTTATAGTATAATATATATATATATAAATAAGATACATATAAACTTATATAATATATATATTTATATATAATTATATTATATATTATATATATTATATAATATATATAATAATATAATAGACACACTACAATGGCTATATTAAAATTGAAAAAGATACACCTAGATCTCCATCTTCCATTGTTTTTTCTATAGGAAAATACCAATCAAAATCATAATCTCATTAAATCCGCTTGATCGATATTATAGAAAAACAAAATACAACAACTTAATCTGGTATATTTTTTGACATACTGTGTTCATTTAAAAGAATGTGGAGTCTAATAGGAGAAATTTTAACATTTTGGAGTCACCCTTAATCACTATGTAACATTTTCTTGTATTTGAGCAACAACTGTAATTTCCTATTTTCTTTATAGCTTTGATTTTGGGACCTGGATAATGATGTTTCACAAATTTATCAATTCCGATATAAAAAAAAAATTGGTGAATATAATCATTCTCGGTTACCCAAAGTAGAAAACGACATATAACTCAAAAGTAGCATTTATTTATTCCTAGTTTTTACAACAGAGATCTCAAAATATTTAGAAGTGAGAAATTTTTCTGGATTTATGTTTATACGGTAATCAAATCAACCCCCAAATATAGTCTCCAATCATGTTTTCGCTATATGAACCTTGGTAACGACGTTCAAAGTCTAGAATATCCTGGTTAAATCGCTCGCAATGTTCCTCTGAGTACTTCCCCATGTTCTTAAATTTAGCAAGATGAGCATCAAGTAAATGGACTTTGATGGACATCCTGCAGCCCATTGCCGTAGCTCCCTGAACCAAGGTCTCAACAAGCTCCTCATAGTTTTCAGCCTTGAAATTCCCAAGGAAGTCACGAACCACTGCAACAAAGCTACTCCAAGCTACTTTTTCTGTCCTAATTAGCTTCTTCGTGAATTCTTTGCACTCTATACTTCTTTTTATTTGTGGTCCGATGAAAACACCAGCTTTGACCTTTGAGTCAGACATTTAGAAGAGCCTCCAGGTAGAATGAGCAGAGGTTCTTATCTAGGCGTGAAAAATCTCTCGCC
>JABUQX010108907.1:0-15000 GCA_015478945.1 Trachelipus rathkii | reverse complement strand
TGAATGTGGGTGATGAAGTGGAAGATTTACCTCCACCGACACAAAGGGAAATGTTGGATTTTATCATGGGAAAACGGAAAAGAAAGGAAAAGCAGCAGAGACGAGACCCAGCTTTCGCTCGGGGTCGTCCTTCCAATGTAGAGCCTGTGTTGGACACTCCTTTGCAGGAGTTTGTAGCTACAATGACACAGGAATTCAAGTTCCTTAAGGAGGAGACTGCGTTGTTGCGAGCGCAGCAACAACCACAACCAATACCACAACCTGCTAGGGTTGTTCCTCCCAGTGGTATTGTTCCTGGTACTGTTCCTAGTACAACTGATCTGTTGGGAACAGACTTTTCTTTATTAAATTTCGGTTCTCCTTCTGGTTCTCCTGTAATAGCTATGTCGGAACCTAATCCATACACAACAGCACATGTTTACGGAGTGACACCCTCTGACGCGGTTTACACGACGTACACGACACCCCTTAATACACAACCGACTGACGTGACTTACGTTCAGACAGCAACGATAAACTCTCCTTTCCAAAGTCAAGGTATCTTTGAGCCTTTGACTTCCAGTATTTCCGCAATGCCGATTCCAGTTGCTGCAGTATCAGCACCATCAGATCATCGTCAACATGGATTAACAGGTCCTGCAGGACAAATTGACAACAGACCTTATTTTTCACCACCACCACCAACATACAATACAGCTGCTAATAATCAAGTACCACCGCAGTTCTTTGCTCCTTCTAGATTGGACGTTTTAGAACGACACATGCTTATGATGTCACAAGCCATATTGTATCTGGCAGAAATAGCAAAGAATTCGCGGAAGGTCAAGGTGGTAGATCCCGGGAAGTTCAAATACGAAGCTGACCAGGATCTTGTTAGTTACTTTGCAGATTTTGAACAGTATTGTTCGTTCAACTATCCTAACTCGCCTCATCAGTGGTTGCGCTTGTTAGGAAGACAACTTGAAGGTTCTTTCCTTCAGTTGTATCAGCTCATCATCAAGGATGATAGAAATTACGGATCCGTCAAGGAAACTTTGTTGGCTTGGTTTCACCAAGAAGAAAAACGGAAGAACGAACATAAGCTGAGAGCTTATCATTCAGCATACAGAACACCAGGCGAGAGTATTCGTATGTATGCTCTTCGTCTAGAACATCTAGCCAAGAAAGCATATCACGGTCTAGAAATGAGAGAGCATGATTCCTTACGAACTGCTTTTCTCCTCAGCCTACCTCCTTATGTAGAGAAACGAATTTCAGAATACATCAAGCAAATTGAGGAGGATAGTACTGAACGTGTACTCTGGAGTAAGATTGTAAGCTTAGCCGATTCTTTCGATCGCGACTACAACAAGGGTAAATCTACAGTAGCAGTTTCCAACAATTATACTCCAGAGCGAAATAACAGTAAATCGGATCAATCAAAGACTGACCTTGACTCAACAATCACGATTGACATTGTAAATCCTGGTTGGTCCGATGTTCTTCAGAAGACTCATAATGGACAAAAGTCTCACAACAAAGAGAAAACATATCATAATACAAATCAGAATAAGAAATCTTATCCCTCATCCACTAACAGTTCAAATAGTCGGTTTTACAGAGATTCCCAAAACACTAGCCGACGCAGTCACAACAATACACAGACACACACAAATCGCAATGAGAACACTAACAGAAATCACCTCTGTTGCGATTACTGTGAGAAAGTTGGGCACACGATGGATGAATGTTACAAATATCTCGGGATATGTTCGTATTGCAGAAAGAGGGGGCATGTAAGGGATGAATGTAGATCCTTAAGATCTCCTCCGCGTACAACACAAACAAATTCTGGTAGAGTGTGTCCGTTTTGCAAAGGCCCACATGCCGGAATTAACTGTACACATAGAACACCACCGCGCAATCAGACTCAGAGGAATACACATAACAGATCACCACAATCCTCTGGTCAAAACAGGAAACATAGTAATTCCCCACGCGCGGACAATACACACCAGCAGTCACGAACTAATACACGTGACACTCCGCTTCCGCAACGAAAATTTCTAGACCCATGCGATTGGTGCAAAAAGTCGCACTATGAAGGAAAATGTATGGGCCCATCAGAAGCAGATCAAGCGGGAGCTTTAAACTCCAAATCTCCCCGGAAATGAGCCATCCGGTGGAGACGAATTTACAGCAGTCCATGTTGAACCATATAGTGGCTCCTCATGCTGAAAAAATAGTAGAGGATAGCAATAGTGCTAGTTGTAATGTAGAAACCTTAGTGGTTAGTAGTAGTAGCAGTAGTGCTAGTCCCTCTCTTACAGAAACAGCAGCAGCAGGTAGTAGTAGCAGTGATAGTAGTAGTGCAGATACAGTAGCAGTTAGCAGTAGTGTTAGTCACTCTCATGCAGAAGCTGTAGTGATCAGCAGTAGTGATAGTAGTAGTGTTAGTCCTTGTGTGAATGTTGTAACATCAGACACTCAGGGGAAAACACTTGCCTCATTAGACACTACATCCTCTTACTCAGGTGTAAATGCAACTATTAGCAAAGCTACAGTGAAAAAAGATTTAAGGACGATCTCGGTGGATTTTAATACTGCCAAAGTCGATCCACTTGTAATTTGTGTAGCTTTTACCCGGAATAGTTCAGGCTTTTACGGCTGCATGGTTGATAGTGGTTCAGGCGTCAGCTTGATCAGTTCTTCTCTAGTTTCTGACCATCTCAGCCATGTTGAGCTTCTGCCCTCTGCCGAAGTCGGTATAAAAGCCATTAGCGGGTTGCAACGTAATCATGTAGTTTCTATACAGAACTACATAAAAATTCCGCTCTTTTTCGAAAATGGGTTTTCTGTTCCTCCAACTCTTTTCTTTATAGTTCCTACCGAATTTATGCCTGAGTTAATGGTCCTAGGTGCAGCCTCTCTGCGGGAACTAAATCTTTTACCGGATTTGTCCCGTAGGGAACTTGTTTATCGTTCTGAGGGTAAGCTAGAGGTCGTTGCTAATGATTACTGCTTTAAAAGACCTTTTTTCAGTTGTGTTTCGGTCCATTCGATTTTGATTTCCCCCTTTTCATGCAGCTTTTTGGACATTAAGAGTCCTTCAGATGTACCACCAGTATTGGTGGGGTTCCAAGGTAATGAACATCCTTCTCTTATTTCTGTCTCTGGGGTAGTGGATCTTAACACTCCTCGACCTCAAATTGCCGTCCTTAATGTTTCCGACCGCCCTCAGTATATTCGGAAAAACACCACTATTGGACAATTATTTCCTCTTACTACCGAAGCAAAAATAGAAGTCCAGAATCTACGAGTGGACGTGACTCAAACGTCCGATTCTAATGGTACATCTACCTGGACTGTAGAACGCTTAATGGAGGAATTCGGTATTGCTGCATTACAGATAACTGAAAAGCAGAAGCAGGACTTGATTACGATTTTACTAAATCACCAAGCAGCATTAAGTGTTGGAGATCACGATGTCGGTGTAGCCACCAACATCACACACTCCATCGAATTAGAAACCGACAGACCTGTTCGGATTCCTGTCCGTCGTTTTCAAGGACCTCTTGCCCAGGAAATCGAACAGCAATGTCGGGATCTTTTGGAACAAGATATTATTCGACCTAGTAGATCACCGTATTCAGCTCCAGTTGTTCCGGTCAGAAAACCAGATGGTACTTTACGACTTTGTATTGACTACCGCAAGCTAAATAATGTCACAAAATCCGACTCTTTTCCATTGCCTAACCTTATTGACATGATATACAATATGTATGGGAATACATATTTCTCTACCATAGATCTAGTAAAAGGTTATTACCAGGTCGCAATGGAACCGGACAGTATTGAGAAAACGGCGTTTTCCACACCGTTTGCTCAATATGAGTTTCTTAAGATGCCATTTGGTGTAATGAACGGTCCGGCGACATTCCAACGTGGAATGATGCTTGCTCTGGCCGGGTTGCCGTGGTCCAAGGTGATGGCTTACATAGATGATATCATCATACTCAGTAACAGTTTTGAAGACCATCTTGTCACCCTTGGACAGGTCCTTTCTGCTTTAGAAAGGAATGGCTATAAACTTAAACCCAGCAAGACAAAGTTATGTCGAACTGAGGTTGAGTTTTTAGGCCATCACATTTCCAGCAAAGGGATTTTGCCCTTACATAAGAATATACAGGGAGCATTGGAGTTTCCCGTACCCACTACGGTGAAACAACTTCGCCTGTTTCTAGAGATGGTGAACTTTTATCGCCGTCATATCACACATTGCTCCCAGATCAGTAAACCGTTGTCCTGCCAAACGGGGGGTAAAACAGTTAAGTAGAAGTAGGAGGAAGATAATGATTTTGAGGGTTTTCTCCCTACAAACCCCCGTTTGCTAGGATTTCCAGATTACGACTCCACTGCATCTCCAATGGAACTTCATGTCGACGCCTCCGACATTGGCGCCGGGGCGTGTCTCTCGCAAATACAGAATGATGAACGCCGACCAATAGCTTTCATTTCTATGACCTTTAACGGTGCTCAGAGGAACTACGGAGTCATAGATAAAGAGCTAACAGCTTTACGATGGGCAGTAAAGTCTTTGAGACCTTTTCTGCGGGGAGTCAAGTTCATCATCTTTACTGATCACCTGCCTCTGATTTATTTACAGAACATGAGTCTAGTCGATGGCCGACTAGCACGCACCATGGAGGAGTTAAACGAATTCGATTTTGAGATTCGTCACATTGCTGGGAAAAGCAATGTGGTAGCCGATGCTCTTTCACGCTCGCCAATAGATCCTGATTCTCCTCCGGATCCTGATCTTTCTGTACAGCCGTCAGTAGATTTCATACCCGATGGGTTTTTTGTTCTCGAAATTCCGGGAGGTGGCGATTCTCTATATCGTTGCTTCTCAACCTATTTGTATAGTTCCTCTGATCGTCATGGAGACGTTCGAACAACAGTTACAGAAGAACTGCGCAAACATCCACATAAATATCGGCTACAGGGCCGACACGTACAGAAAATGTTGCGACTTTTACAGCTTCCAGGACAGTTGCCCATTCCAGAGGTAATCGATGCCTTTTGTGATCTTTTAAGGTGTCAGTTGTCATTTACTACAATGATAAACATCCCATAGTCTATGGAAGCCAGTTTGTTGACCGTGTTTGTTATCTCAAGTGTCTGGGTGGTGTTCATTATAATTATCTGATGCCCACCACCCCAGACAATAGTACGTCGTAGCCCTTTTCTACATATGTAGAAACTGAATTAACAGTTATCCGACATGATTTTCTTCAAGATTCTTCGAAATATCTTCTGTTTCTCATGCTGTTCACTGCCACTTGTGTTCTTGTGGTATTCCGTTCTCTTCATTGTCATCTGGTTCGTTTTCTGTTCTCTCTGTTTCTCTGAATGTTCTGTGGGTGGTGAATTTGTGTGTTAGAGTGAGTGTGCATGTGTGCTGGGGATAACCATCAATGCATGTACAATGGTGATGACACATTCATTCATCTCATCTCCTTTTCATCCACATTAGTATCAAAAACATAACTTCTTACACTAGTAGGGTTTTTACACTCATCTCAGCCTCACTGAAAACAAAGCCAATAAGATCTATAAGAACAAAATAATAGTAGAAAAACAATTTATATATGATTATTTTATTAATGTAATATAATATTTCTCGGAAGTGTCCGATTTTTTATTATTTTCCCCATTAGGCATATTAAATATTTATTTTACATATACATATTTACATATTTATAGAATTTACAGTGTTGAAGGTTTGCCTTAGTAGCAATTCAACCATATTTATTTTACCAACAAACCAGACGTTCTTCTTAAACTTCCACTCTACGTCGTCAAATATCTCTACTCTCTTTTCGACCCAGAGTAGTCACCTTTTAATGTGATAGGAATAATTTAGATTCTCGAATGAATTATATTAACATTGCACACTACACTCTAAAGTCAAATCTTAAACTCAAAATATAATTATGAATAAACACTAGACAATATACATGAGAAACTAAAACTAGAAAATATACATTAAGACACAAATCTTCATTGAAATTTGTAAAAACGTTTTTGAAATTGAAAAAAAAGACTAATTACTATAATCAGTCATATCGCAGGAAAAAAACAGTGTTCACAAAACTTGAAAGTTAGTAAAAAGTAAATAAAATAAAAAATTACTAAAATATATATATATAATGGTATTAAAAAAAAGAAATGGTTAATTAATTCAGAAAAATGACTGATAATAATTTTCATTATTAAAAGCCATTAAGAATATCGAACAAAATATATTAAGATATAAGATTATAAAAATTTGAAAATTCAGAAAATCAGAAACGATAATAATAGATATAATAGATTTATAATCGTTAAATATAAATTAAAATTAAAAAATGCGACACATCATTATTATTTAGATATATAAATATACACAAAGACAAATAATGTAATTAGAACCAGATATTATTTACTATATCCCTTACTATTAAGAGACTGAAAGAGCGCGTGCTGCTTAGCTTTCGCGCGCCAGTATGATAGTCGCGTAATACACCCTTCGAGTCGACAGAGAGAACGAAGGTGGAAAACAGAAAAATCGAATAGTCGCGAATTCATGTTCCGCAAATGCATTATTCATCCGCAACGAAACAGAGGTGGTAACAAGAAAAGAGTACACTAAGAGAGAACACCACGTACAAGCCACTAATAGAAACGTGCGATGTTAGTATATACCTGCCTAATTGGAGCAAACTTATCACAACTAATCTAGCATCCCAGAGAAGAAAAATAAGAAAAAGCTCCACAATTAAAAAAATAAAAATGCAAATAAAAATACTTTGAAATCTAGACCCCGCGATCAGTTATAAGTTCAACCACGCTGAAAAGAAGAACACCTGCACAGTATGGGGAAGACTGCCCATGAACCAACAGATTTGACAAGACGAAAAAACACTCCCCGCACGGATGCACAAGAGTACAAAATACTCATGTACGCACCAGCTACGCATGAGCCTAGCTCTCCTTTCAGGAACCAGAAAGGAGATATCCAAAGACCTGCGAGCACTGTCCTTCCTCGCGACCACTAAAAACCGATGCCACCGCGCCACCTGCCTGATGAGAGAGCATACTCGATTCGTGTCTGTTACTCGCTGAAAGAGCCTAGAAAATAAACAAAAATAATGAAAATGATCGAAGAAGCACTTTTTAGTATCAGAATAAGAGCTAGAAATAATTCTAAAATTAATCTCGATTATCGGAATACACAACCAGAAACAGCCAGAATGAATACAAAACATCTACGCGCATAGTAGTAGTATGGGATTACAAAAGAGGCCAATCGCACCTAAAGTTAATACCTGCTGTTTGCTGAATATAATCACGCACTACCCATCGGTGCGTGTCTCTTAGAATTAGCCAGCGCATGAGCGAATAAGGTTAATATATGAAGCTCTTCAGAGCTACTTCCAGACCAAACTCTTCTGCACCCACCGTCACCAGATTCATCCAAACTAGTCGTGTCTCATACGACAGGAACTGAGAACGGCGAGCCGCAGAATCATCAGTCGGCACGATTGAGCCTCCTCAGCGTCTACTTGGCACAAACTGAACTAGTTACCCAATATCGAAGAACGTTAGAGGATGACTATGCTTCCGCTTTAATCCTAGAGCGGTTTGCCTTCCTGCTGCTACTTGCGTCTCCACCAGCAGTCACCTCCTTTCTGTACAAGTTCCACGACTCCTCTGATTTAGCGTATTAATCAATCAAATCCCTTTGGATCATCGTTACTGAGCTACTATCTTAGGTACTTGTTGCAACCTTCATCAAAACATCGTATTCGTCAATTCCATTTCATCATAGTAGTATCTTGTCCGATCAACAACAGGAGAAACCACTGGCGGACGACAAAATTGCGAAGGTTGCTTGTAGAAGATGGATATGGAGGGTTATCAGTACTCCGTCAACACTCCATTCTCCAATCACTACGCAAAAGTCTTGACGAGGAAGAAAGCCTGTTACAGCCACTCCTTTCACGCTTTCCTCATTGATTTACATAGTTGTTAATTTGCAAGTTTAGTTTTAGTTTTCTTTTGTAAATATTTTGGTGTCGGTTTTGTTTGTGTGTGACTCCGGTTGGACTATTTCAGTCCGTCCCATTTCAGTTCTTTCAGTTTCAGTTCTCCGATGGAGTCCCACTTCTTATTTTTCATCAAGTTCTTTTCGGTTTCTCAGATGTAGACCTTCATTTCACTGCTGCCCTTCCACTCCTTATTTAATCTTCAGTATCATCATGATTATAAGAAATTTGAGTGGGGCAAAATTTTAATGCGGGGGTTGTTGTTGCAGTAGCTCCAACTCCACTCTAATAAATATTCTAAAATGTACATCACTAATATATATATATATTTATATTTATATATATATTAATTATATATCTTATTATTTTCTTTTATGCTTATAATCACATGCACTTTCTCCCCTCTTACTAATTATCTGTCTTTAGGTAAAAATTAGTAGCCTAGCCAATTTCAGCTTATATATTTTGATTTTGAAAGTGGATACATTTCCACCACGACCTATTATCGTCTCTTGCTGTCAAGAGGAGTTACACATCTCTGTCTGGAAGTAAGTCTTCACAGTTTCCAATCTTGATGTTAGATGTGTAACCAGCAGCTCCATTGATTTATGAGTGCTACCCTCTTTTTATCTGTCACAAGACTTCTTCAATCAGACAAGACCATTCTTTTTAAGACCTTTATCTACAGTACCACTTGTTGAGGATAATTCCCTAATTATAGGTAAGTCCACTACATTTTTTAGATTCAATATCATATTATTTATTCAACTACAACCATATAATGTAATAACAGCATGGAAGCTAATCTGATTGTATCTAATTTTATAGTTTACAGTCTTGGGAGCAACAATTTCAACTAATCTGTTACATTCTTGGGAGCATCAGTTATTTAGCCAGTCTATTGGAGATACCATCATATAGCACTATTTTACTGGCCTTCAATTTTTGTGCCGCATTCCCCATTCTCTTTTGATCTTGTCATTCACCTTTTACTGATCCAATTGAACATTTCTAATCTATAACTGCAAGGCAAAGATATATAATAAGGAAAGAATCAGAATACTTCCCCAGACCAAGTAGAGAGTATTACGGTTTTACCTATTTCTTAGCAATCACACTCACACAACAAAGAGTTATTATAACTCAAATAAGGTACGAACTAATTATTAATTTATATTCTTATGTTAGAAAATAAATATATAGCAAAATATTCGCAAGCATACAGTGCCGGTCATAGGAATAACAACTACATCTTATGACAACATATCCCCATATTTACAGGATCACTATAAGCACGATAATGATGTTAATTAGCTTCCTATCCCTTAAAATGGATTAGTTTTTAAATAAAATTAGTAAAAGAAGCATTTTTATTATTCTCTCCCCTTCTACTCAGTTAACGTTTAACGATTACTTATTTACGGAGGGAGAGGAAGTCATTCAAATCAACGCAGTTGCTGATGAATAGTTTGCTGACACTTTAGAATGTGACTATTTGTTCGTTTGGTAGAATGACTCGTTTACCGTGTAGAAAAAGCTTAGGCTAATTAACGAATAACTAACAAAACCGATAGAGCATACAGATTGAATAGTTTATACTAGTATTAACTTACTTAACTGGATTAAGTTTATATAGTTTTCCTATAATCCATAATGATAACCTAATAAACCGGTGAGATATTGATCATATACCGTATCATCTTAATTTAGATTTCTGAACGCAGTTGTATCATTATAGATCCTTTATATAAGATTTAGATTCTGAGTTTATAAGTTGAATGTTTGAGGGGATACGTTTCTTCTTCCGTGACGGTCATTTCGTTCGGAGCGCCATAAACTTTATCCCATTGCAGGGCTTCAGATCACTGAGGCTTTTCGTCACTCTCCCCAACAATCATGAAATTAGTAAAAATGAAATGATGGGTGTGTGTAACGCTAAAATCGCGTATCAAATATGCAGTTTATAAGAAGGATTTTATAAGATGCAACGGGTAATTAAAAATTTGAAATTTATAAAACATATGAAAAGAAATTATTAACTAACGGACCATTAAGAATGGTAAATAAGAAGTGGAGGATTTAAAAGACAATATGAACATAAAAGTATACCTTGATTTCGAAGTAAATGAGGATAAGTCCATTTCCCACTCCTTACTCTACTTGTTCAAAATAAACTAAAAAGTATATCTAGATATATAAATCAGACATGTTAGATACAGACTAATGATTAAAAAAATATGGAATGAAAGAGACGAAGAACTTCTTATTTATAACATATATAATAAATATATACCTCACGAAAAAAAAAAAAAACATATATTAATAAATTATAGAAACTTTTATATATTAACCAGTTCCAAAAAAACTGATGACAGTATTTGTTTAATAACATAAAAGAATGTGTATTTTAAAAAGCACATATAAATGGGTAAACAATGAAGCCTTCTTGCATACCAGTATTCATTCTTGTAGAGATACTCAATAGCATAATGTCTATAAAAAGTTATTAAAAAATAAGATTATTAAATATACAGATAAAACTACACATTAACTTTAAAAAAATGTATATTTCAATATTATTTATATTAATTTTATATATATATATATATTATAATGATCACTAAATACCTAACTAAATTAAATTAATTATTATAACTTTTAATATTCAATAATTCATGAGCACACAAATCTAACAATAATTTGAATACAAAATGAATTCACAAACACAATAACTGCTTACTATAACAACCACACATTGTTAGACCATATATTACGAGAGTATCCCTAAATTATTGTTCAGTAGTTATCCGATTATAAGTAATACATAAAGATGCCTAGTAATATATATTATATATATCAATTATTATAATATAGTTACAAAAAAAAAAAGTAATATAATATATATTATATCATAAAGTTACACTATACGTCCCTATATATTATCTACAAAAGAATATTAATCTACTAGCAAGATCAGTATAAGGGAGCTATATATAGAGAATTCTAAATAAAATTCAATAATTTTATATTATATACTATTATATATATATAGTATCAGGGAATTGTATTTCATTATAATATTATTAAACGACATACTCCCGTCGCCTTTGTATAGATATAATAGAGTTTATAAAAAAATTAGTGTTAAGGTTATTTGAAGTATAATTCACATATCTAGATCCTCATAATAAATAATAAGAACAACATTTTGATACCTATTAACCTATATATATATATATAATACACCTCACGTATGATTATATCTTCTATTATCTTCTTTCTTTTCATCTTCCCTATATTTTCCCAAAGAATGGAGTAAGGGTGCGCGATAGCGGGCATGCAGTAAAAGAAAGCAAGTAGTGATAAGGATAACATGCCACAAGTTCAAAAATAAAGCCCAGCCCTACGCCCCTCACTCAGTACCATTAATTATAGTAGAAAACTCATCGCATCAGAAAATATCCATCCTCCTAAAAAGGCTTCATGGGACAGCGATGGACCTATCACTATGGAGTAGATCTCAATATAAGGGTTAATCCCTTGGCCCAAGTGGACCAACAACCATACCCCTCAACAATCCCCCGCCATTACACTATGTTTACACCTTTCTATCATCGCCTATACCAAACCAATACATGTCTCTCCTCAAACATATCGTTTAACTGACTCAATACACTTTTATTCTTCGGTAACTCCCAGAACCGTCGGATCCCAAACACACTCTGCACACATATAACATCCGCTTAACTAAATAGCGACTATCATTCATCCTTACCATATATAGTAACCAAACCATTCTCACATAGAAACTTTTATTTTATTCTCTCATTGATCCCCTTTCTTCACACCACACCACTCTCTAATACGTTCATTCCTCTCTTGTATCAATTCTTCTCACACCTAGGCACACCCCTTAAGATTTACCATCTGAACACATTGAACTTTAGATCAAATACTTAATTATTCAGGACCATAGTCTCACTACTATACAATAACACAGTAACAACACATACCCTCATGTAAGGACCCTAGCACACTCAAGGCTTAGTCCCTTTACATTCACGAACGATTTAATTGCACCAGCCACCCTTCCTCCATTCAACAACTTTCCTACTACACTCTGCATCGTACGTTCCCTTCTCACTCATTCCAACATATATACATAAAAATATTAATAACTACATGACACTTGTTCCTAAACTTGACTCACCATCATTAACAAAGACTCACAGCTAGAGAGCTGTCCTACTCACAACCATAACCTTATCTTAGCCACGTTTACTTTCAAGCGCCTCCTTTTACACACCCCAAATCTCTCCTACCAATCCTCTCAAACTCTCTTCAGCATTCGCCACACAAGAAACCCAAATTCAACGATAGTTAAACGATCCTAGCATGCCACCGTCCACTCATTCCATTCTCACCATTCATAACACACACTGCCTGACCACTCCACCACATCGAAAATTCTTTCAGCACGACCCATCTATCATACACAAATGTAATCACAAGTGAGACATATAGACAATCCCCCGAGTTATTGTACTCCGCTATTTTATCTCTAAGACATTATCAATCATATAGACAACTCTATTTATTCTATTACTACACAGACTTCAATATATCCGTCAATAAGATCACTTGAGCAACACATATACATGGAGATGAACTCTGACCACCATATCTAGTAATTCACTAAACTTCTCGCCATAAACCTCTTCCTATTGACAATATCTCTATCATACGCCTGTTGCAAATCCATAACTCCAAATCCATTCATATTCTTATTCACCATCCATTTTCTCAATTCGCATTGTGTTTCAATGTAAAGATTTGTAATACTAACACATTACACCACTCTCGCTACTCCTATTAACTGCGATTGCTATAAACCATCATCCTTCAGGTTCACAGCTACGACTTCGACGTCTTCAACAAAGAAACTTACCAGTCACTATACCCTTGCCTAAACTGCTTGAATAAACTTAATTTCCTAAACTTGACACATTCCCTTATCTACACCTGTGAGCCCTAAATATATACAGTCAGCTATACACCGAGCGTGCTACCTACACCAATACACTTACTAACTATTACATCTCATAATATCTCTATGTACAAGCAAACTTCCCTTAATCCACACTCAATCCCATTCGCCTCCGTCTTGACAAAAAAATCAACAGTAAATTCGTTCACTATTTTACTATCAAGATACTTCATAGTCTCTTATTATTAAATACTACAATCATCAGGCTTCATAACCCCATTTATACTAAAAATAAGTAATAAAAATATTATTAATATATTTGAAAACCAAAATATAAAATTAAAATGAGACGTTCAAAAAAGAATAAAGTATTATGCTATTATAAACTGATATATAGAGGTAATAGTATATAAAAAATCTCATTGTAATTATTCTAGTGTGGAACATTAATGATACCTTCATTACTATTGCAACTAACTTTGATCCCCTAATATAAAGCATATATTTTTATATATGTAACAGAATATATAACATATATAGATAAAGTTAAATCTATGATACTATTTGTATTAGCAAGTGCGTTGTAAAAAAACTATCACAATAACCGTAACATATTATATATCTTAATTAATCGTACCTATACCACATAAAAGTAAATAAAAACAAATAATCTACAGAACTATAACACTTATTATTAACAAGTAAATTACAATAACAGTCACTTAGGTATATAAAGTAATTATATCTACTAGCCAATAATATAGTAATGTAATAAATCATACAGCTATAATTATACACAAATATATAGATTCTAGTAGCGCTAAATATATAACGAATGATTGAAACTTAAATCACTCTAAGTAAAAAATAATCTAATAGATCAAAATGAGATCCAACAGTATCGGTGGTAAAATAGTATCAATAATAGTATTATTCCACGTTTGATTAAACTTTAAATATTAAATAAACTTCTAAATACCGAACAGTCTAAATTGCACATACCATAAAAAGAAAAAATGAAATATATATATATTATACAGATACCAACATCTTCTACCAAGTAAATATAAGCACATATAACAGATTCATGAAGAATTTCTACAATTATTCACATGATATGAGTGAAGAAACACACGCTATATATTATATTTACAAAAAGATATGCAAGTATTATATGCAATATGATGAAAAAACTATAATCACTCAAGATAATATTAAAACGACATAGATTCAAAATCCAAATTAGACACTGAATTCCTAATCTAGTTTGAGTGTATGTTAAAATAAAGCAAAAGCAAATAGTTATATATACTCCACGTCTTATATTATAATACGCAAGATAAATATATGGTACCTGTCCTTACCATACTATGTGAGTTCCAAGCGAAGAGATATATTAGCAAGGCGAGAACTTATAATTAATATATAAGAAGTAAACAAGAAAACGGACTTTACTACAGTGTAAAATAGAGTACAAATAAATATCTATTATTACTTTCAATAAGTCACAAAAACCTCCCATATTTATGAATACTCAATTATACTATAATACTAGTGTAAGCAAAATATAGTTTATAATCCATGCAAAATTCATCTTATCAATTAATAGTCGGATATTAGTAGAAATAAGGTAGTATGAATCTCAATATGTAAGTTGGAGTCCCCAGCCTCAGCTACTACCTTAGTTAATACATAATTTAATTATATATATATATAATATATATACTATATATATATAATTATATATATAATATATATTTATAATATATATAAATATAATTAAATATTTATTACGAAATAACGCTAATATATATATATATATATATATATATAATATATATATATATATTATAATAATATATATATTATTATTATATATATCATATTATATATTTAATATACTATATATATATATATATATAATATATATATATATATATTATA
>JABUQX010108906.1:75000-76679 GCA_015478945.1 Trachelipus rathkii | reverse complement strand
GAGGTGAAGAGGTGACGACCAGGGGGATTTAGCAGGACGAGTAATACCAGATTTTAAGAGAGTATTAAATTCAGTTTTTGCAACTGCTAATTTATCCTCTGTTAGACAAGGAAATTTAGTATAAACAGAGGGAGCATCACCTGTCTCTATACGATGATAAATTTGAGATTTATATTCAGAATATTGTAAAGGTTTGACAGGTGACATAAGAGATGGAAAATTCTCCAAAAGTTGAGTTACTACAGGATGAGAAGGAAATGTATTAAAAATGGCAGATGGCACAGAACCATTTAGAATTCGAATAGGAGCCTGTAGGTTCGTAGTGGAATCCAAAATAAGTTTCTGATCAGAATCCAAAATTAATTTAAAATGATGAAAGAAATCCGGATCAATAATGTTTGCTTGCGGTTCATTTGAGTCATCTTTTTGGAGTGTTCTGATTTGGAATTTTTAGTATTATTGTTGTTTTTTTCTTTTTCTTCATTTTGGTTGTTTTCCTTTGGTTATCAGAAGGCGCTGATTGAAGTTCTGGGTGTTTTTCTCCGGGTTCACCAATTACTGAAGGTGCTGGGTGTTTTTCTCCGGGTTCAATTATATAGGGAATGAGTTGTAGTTTTATTATCCACCAATATATATAGGGCAAAACTTGCTAAGTTGGTGGCTTCTTTTGAGAGCAAGGCCCTATATAATTTAATGATGGTGGAAAATTTAAAAATCCATTTTAAATGATGTATTTATTAAACATAAAGTTAATAAAAGTTGCCCGACAGTTGAGATACTTTTTTTTATAAGTAGAATGAGCAGTCACGGCCTTTCCTTGAATTTGACTCCCTTGTCGAATTCTTCTTTTCGGAATTCTTGATGATCGAGATTCGGAGTGGCGGCCTTTTCCTGAATTTTGACTCCCTTGCTGAAAGCTGCGTTTTCTTGTAATTTGAAGTTTGGAGGAGGGAGTTCTGGAGAGAGTATCTTTAAGTGAGTCTTCTATTTTTTCTGACTGATTGAGTATCTCAACAAGGCGGGTTTATATATAATTTTGTATGTATTTCAATAAATTACATTACAATGGGAAAGTGTAATGCTCTTTGGAATAAAAGTGGTCAACAAAAATTTGCCGATTTAATCAACAAGGTCCTAGACTGCCAAGTTCGTTTGCCATGTCATACTCGGTGGAACTCATTGTATGACTCGTTAGTAGTGATAGTGAAACACAAAGGTAAACTTCACTAATTGATGACTGAACGAGAATTACCACCCTTCAAATCAACTGAAATAGAATTTATTACTGAATATGTTGATGTATTGGCACCGCTTTCAATCGCCATTGATCGTCTTCAGGGTGAGAATGGTATTTATTATGGTAAATTACTTCCAAATCTACTTCTTGTAGAAAACAAACTGGCAAATCTAAATGCGAAGGCAGTCAAGTATTGTGGCCCCCTCATCAAAGCTGTCTTTCAAGGTTTTCAAAAAAGATTTGAAACTTTCCTCAATTTGGAAAATGAACAAGTAGTGCACGAGGCGATAATTGCAAGCGTTACTCACCCATATTTCAAATTGAGGTGGGTCACAATCAATACAAGATGGAACCATGAAGAAAAAGAAGAGCTCGTGAAGAAGATACTCCTACGCGCTGCCACCGATTTGTCAACCCCCCTAGACTCTTCAGTGAGCGAAAC
>JABUQX010108906.1:50000-70000 GCA_015478945.1 Trachelipus rathkii | reverse complement strand
GAGGAATAAGAAGAAGTCAGCGAAGAGTCAGAGTCGGTACCGGCATCGGTGCTGGAGCCGGTGCGGTACCCCGAGTTAGTAAACATTTCTGCTTAGTCTCATAATGTTGGTCCTCATATATGTTTATGATACCATAGAACTTGAATAGGGGGGTTTCAAGTTCCTGAAGGGTGTGTGGTGCCCCCACCCCGGAGAGGTTCCTAGAAAGAAGAAATGCATGGAATGCAAAACAGAAAAAGAAGGAGGAAGGATGAAGAAGGAAGGATGAAGGAAATCTCATGTGTCGGAGCACTGAGCCGGAGCTGGAGCTGGAGTCGGAGCCAGAGTTGAAATCTGGCTACAAACACTAATGGGTCAAATATGGTATTTTTATATATTTCTGATATCGCAGATCCAAATAAAGATAGGTTCGTCTTTAGCAGGTTCGAGGACCCCACCCCGGAGGGGGTTAGGGTCCCAACTGAAAAAAAAGAAGAATGAACGAGGCAGAAAGAAGAAGAAATGCACAGAGCATAAGAGAAGAGGAAGAGGAAGAAGAAGGAAGGAGGAGTCGGAGAAGGAGTCTTGGTACCGGCACCGGTGCTGGAGCCGGTGCGGTGCCGAGTTAGTAAATATTCGTTTAATAATACAATATTGTATCAATATATATGTTTATAAGGCCATAGATCTTAAATATGTGGATTTCAAGTTCCTAAGAGGTGTTTGAGAACCCCCCGAAGGGGGTTCCTGAAAAGGAAGAAATGCACGGAGTGCATAAGAGAAGAAGATGGAGGAAGGAAGACAATAGATGATTCCAGAGGAATCAGAAATGGTAAGGTCCCCATATGAGATGGGGACCGAACCCCAAAACGGGGTTTTACCCATAAAATGGGTTTTACCCTTAAAAATGGAATGAATTCAGCTATTAAAATACGTAATCATATGTCGAAAAATATATATTTATATTAGCAAAAAGAGCTTATTAATTATAATGTCTATCTCTATCTTTCTTAATACAGCCTTACTGTTCACATGATTGATTATGTTCACAAATATACAAGCCGTTATTTGTATTGCATCTTACAAAGATAACCCATTTTCTAAAGGTTAAAGACTGACATTTCTATTTTCAAATCTCATTTTCTTTTTATAAGCGTCTAAAATATATTTTTCCTAAGTTGAAACATGTATATTTTATTTTTATTTTATAAGTTTCATTTTATATTTGTACTTTGTGTTTAATTTTTGTTTATTCTAAAACTTTTCATTTATTTTTAATTTTGTTTTATTTTTAATTTTATTTTATTTTTTATTTATTTTTTTAAAATTTTATTTTGTTTTAAACTTTTTATTTATTTATTTTAATTTTATTTATTTAAAAATTGTTTATTTTTAAAATTTTATTTATTTTTATATTATTTATTTAAAAATATATTTTTTAAAAACTTTTATTTAATTTTATTTTATTTGTTTAAAACATTTTGTTTTTACTAAAATTTTTATTCTTTTTATGTTTATAACGTAAAAAATTGCGTTTTTAGACCCTAAAGCAGTAAATCAGTAAATCAAACCACCTACCCATCCCTCCCACATCCATCCATGATCTATTGATCTATTGATTCAAGTCATATTTTGGGTATCATTTTGTATAAACATAACATAAAAAAATAAGTTCTTTGAATAAAATATTATTGTAAAATGTAAAAGTTTATTGACCCTAAAACAGTAAAGCAGTAATGCGGTAAACCAAACCATCCACCCACCCCCTCCCACCCATCCATGATCTATTGATCTATTGATCTCTTGATCTATTGATTCAAGTCATATTTTAGTATCATTTTGTATAAACATAACATAAAAATAAGTTTAATAAACAACGTAAAAATAAGTTCTTTGAATAAATTATCATAGTAAAATGTAATAATTTACAGACCCTAAATCAGTAAATCAAAAAATTAAATTAAACAATTCTGCGAACCGTGAGTAGTAACAGGGCCATTCCGCTCGTGCTGACCACCTGACCAGCGATGAGCACAATCGCTAATCAGGTGGATATTTTTTACTCAGCTACCTTCATGGGTGTTTTTTTTTTTTTTTTTTTTTTTTATTTTTTTTTAATGGTAATAACCTTGTTGACTTGCGTCCGCCATTTTGTTTTATAAAGCGTTTTGTTAATTTATTTTCATCGTCGGGATGAATCGCAAATTCATCGTCGCGTTCGTCGGGTTGAATCGCAAATTCATCGTCTTCGCCATCGTCGCGTTTTTTTAACAAGTTCCGCGGAGTCCGTCGCATTCGTAGCAAAGAACCACGCACAAAGAACCACTGCGGTTCCAGCCCTGTACCCGCCGCCGCGTGCGCCCGCAGGCGCAATATTCCCGCGCAAACGATAAATATGATATCAATGTAAACTATTCAAATATACTATGAGTCATTCATTTTTATTTCATACTTAAACATTTTTATTAAAAACATTTTCGCGAACCTAAAACTGTAACTCATTACAGACCTATTATTTAACACATATATTTATTAACATTATTTTTTACTTAATACTTTTTAATTTATAAATTTTTAAAAATTGTATGTAAGAAGAAAAAATCCAGAGTGTCTGATATATAATCATTTTATTTTACTACAATTGTACGAAATATTTATTAAAAACATATACTTTACATACCTTAAAGCAGTAAATCAGTAAATCAATAGAGGTGTTACCTAACACCTAAGGGATTAGTATGCTTTTGTTTTACTGCTTTACTGCTTTAACTTTCGGCTTTACTGCTTTAACTCATATGTTTTACTGCTTTAACTTTCTGCTTTACTGTTTTAACTTTCTGCTTTACTGCTTTAACTTTCTGCTTTACTGCTTTTTAACTTTCTATTTTT
Organism: Trachelipus rathkii; assembly: GCA_015478945.1. Classification (NCBI taxonomy): domain Eukaryota; kingdom Metazoa; phylum Arthropoda; class Malacostraca; order Isopoda; family Trachelipodidae; genus Trachelipus; species Trachelipus rathkii. Next base: position 67,132 of record JABUQX010108906.1, on the reverse strand, counting down.
TACTGCTTTAACTCATATGTTTTACTGCTTTAACTCATATATTTATTAACATTACATACCTTAAAGCAGTAAATCAGTAAATCAATAGAGGTGTGACCTAACACCAAGGGGGGATTAGTATGCTTTTGTTTTACTGCTTTACTGCTTTAACTTTCTGCTTTACTGCTTTAACTTTCTGCTTTACTGCTTTAACTTTCTGCTTTACTGTTTTAACTTTCTGCTTTACTGCTTTAACTTTCTGTTTTACTGTTTTAACTTTCTGCTTTACTGCTTTAACTCATATGTTTTACTGCTTTAACTCATATATTTATTAACATTACATACCTTAAAACAGTAAATCAGTAAATCAATAGAGGTGTGACCTAACACCAACGGTGGGATTAGTATGCTTTTGTTTTACTGCTTTACTGCTTTAACTCATGTTTTACTGCTTTAACTTTCTGCTTTACTGTTTTAACTTTCTGCTTTACTGCTTTAACTTTCTGTTTTACTGTTTTAACTTTCTGCTTTACTGCTTTAACTCATATGTTTTACTGCTTTAACTCATATATTTATTAACATTACATACCTTAAAACAGTAAATCAGTAAATCAATAGAGGTGTGACCTAACACCAAGGGTGGGATTAGTATGCTTTTGTTTTACTGCTTTACTGCTTTAACTCATGTTTTACTGCTTTAACTCATGTTTTACTGCTTTAACTCATATGTTTTACTGCTTTGCATCATATTTTTATTATTATTATTATTATTACTATTTTATTCTTAGTGCCATTTACTGCATGTCTATTATTTAACACACACACACACACACACACACACACACACACACACACACACACACACACACACACACACAATCTCCATAGACACTTACACTTACACTAACCCATAGACACTTACACTCTCCCCTAGACACTTACACTCACCCATAGACACTTACACACATATACACTTACACTCATATACACTTACACACTTACACTTACACACACACACACACACACACACACACACACACACACACACACACACATCCGACAATGACTTTACAGTCATATTACGCCTTAAATATATGTAATCAAAAATAAAATCAATAAATGGCAAGCCAGATAAATAAAATCAATAATTGGCAACACAGATAAATAAAATAGAAATAAATGGCAACCCAGAAAAATAAAAATGGTAATGAAAGAGTAATACAAATAAATATTTTATTTTAGCAATATATACATATTTCAAAATTATACATTGAAATTAAATATACATATATCAAAATTATACATTGAAATTAACACAATGGAATTAACGTTCCATCATATCCCTGTGCTACAGTGCGGGCACTACCTAGAACAAGATTCCGTTTATTTGCTGTATGGCGAAACCTTTTAATACCGTTGATTAAAATGACATTTCCTAGTTTATCGGCCCGCATTTTCATATCAGGAACCTTAACTTCTCGGTAATGGTTTTCATTATTTACATGTGGTTGGTCTGAGTCATCTAGATTATGGATATCTTTGTGAAGTGAAGATTCATCATCTTCACTCATCATTTGCGTAACAGCTAATGCTGTTACGTCTGTATCCTTGATCATATTGTAGAAGTGATTGTCGTCGTTTAAGACCATCCAATCACGATTCTTAGTTTTTTCGACATCCTTAATCATCTTATCGAAGTTAATCTTCGCCATGCCTTGGAAATTAACTATGTGTTCGGTGTCTTTGTTCAAAGTTAATCCTTTTGCTTTTAAGATGTAAGCATAACTTGAGTCATTCTTCTTTATCCGAATGGCGTAGGATTTAGGGCCAGTGCACACAAAACTATCAGCTATATCTCCAGGCCCTATTTCATCCGTCAGGTTTCCTAAGAATTTTCCAGTATCAGGAATATATTGACCTTTACGGGCTGTGAAGACACAACTGTCGGTATCACAGTAAAGCACGCGTTGACCTAGAGAATCGAGGAGATTATATAGTTCCACCCTAGCGTAGGCGGTGGTAAAGGAGGCAACAGCAACATTCGTGGCTTTTGCTGTTTTATTAGTGAAGGCAGTGTGTGTGACTTCAACTATATGTTTATCATCCGCTACAATGATATTTCTCACCTCAAGATCAGCTCTCTTCATTAATTCCCAGACCTGTGCATAGCTCGTGCAGACGATGTCTTCATTCTTTGGAATACGTTGAGCTAGTTTTCCCCATAATGAATTGAGGAGTAGTTTAGCTATATAACGCATTCCAGGATTACTTTTAATATTGTCTGGATCAAGTGTTACACCCTCAATGTCCTTGAAATCTCGCAGGTATTGAAAGAATTCTTCACAGACTTTATCGGTTATACCATCCGGTAACCCCGAAGCCTCAGTCTTCCATTTCAAGAATGTTTTGACGTATTCCCCAAAGATGTCGTTTGAAGGTGTAAATTTCCATATTTCGTGGATTTTTTTGATCTCATAGCCTTTCTTTACAGCTAATTCTAACTCTGGACTGCAGTATACGCCTTTTAACATACGTTGATTGTCCGTATGTCTGCATTTGCCTTCATAGCCACATGCGCTGCATGTTCTACAAAGAGAAAATATTAACCGATTGTCATAACGGGCAGGGAGGACAGGAGTGTACAGATTCTTAGGAGGTAACACGGAAACATACGAGAGTCCGAAATAAGTGGAATTCATTTCTTGGACGAACTTTTCTATGGAAGGAAGATCCCTACCTACAAGTTTCGTGGGTGTCCCTGCTGGAAAGGGTTTTGTTTTCTGTACAAAAGGATACAATGAAGTGAAATCTAGATACTTCAATTGAACACCTTCTGTCGGTGGAAAGTAATAGACGAAGGGTTGTACGGCCTCCGTACAAGGCTTCCCCTACCTCTAGTTTCGCATTTGCAAGTTCATTTCCAATTGATTGGACATATCTACCTAACTTCTCAGTTCGTGTTTCGTCGTTGGTGTTTACAACAGTGACCTCACACTCTTTTTTCATTTTCGTCCATTCGCATTCCCATATTCTAATTACTTCATAACCTTTCGACTTATAATCCGCTTCTTGCCTCATGGTCTTGCTGTACCTATCAAGACTTGACACGCCATGGAGACTTTCTAAGCCTTCCTTGCATGCTTGATGACCATGCCATACGCAACCGTGGAAGAGCAAGACAATCTTCTTCATGGTTGTTCCAGTTGGAGGAGGGGGTCGTCTGTTATTCAGTTCTATCATTTGTTCATTAACGTTGAGTTGGCGGAACGATAAGAACTCATTAAGGTCAAAGGGCACGTAGTCTTCAGCTGGAATTTCAACGTACCCGTCAGGTCTTAGATACCTGTTTTTGATTTTAAATTTACGCTCGCCACCATTCCTTGCATGTTCGATTCGCCGACCCTTATACATCTCCATGAACGTAAGCCATTTCACACCATCATATGAGTAGTTTGAATCATCAGTACGTCCTATATGGGCCAGTGTATTTTCAGGCATGAAATGCATTTTATATACCATGAATGATAATGCTGCAATGGTGGAACAATCAAGTAGGCAGTCAACTTTATGATCCTTAAGGAAGATTCCCCTGAATTTCTCGAAGGATTGACGTAGAATATTAACATCTTGAACGCAGTACGTTGTACATTCCTTCATGATATCGTAGTCCTTATTGTTAAATGTTTGATACCAACGTTCAAAATCAGCCTTTTCACTGTCGGACATACGATGTGTCTCAAAGGTTTCCTTAGCCGGAATTTTTCCCTTGTAATTTATATTCTCAAGGGTAAGAAAACGGTAAGGAAAGAACCCTTTAGAAAGTTCACCTGTAATGCCCATGCACTTAGGAAGTTTTTTCAGTGCACAGGGCATAAACATTAACGTGTCCTTAAAATGGATATTGTGGTTAGCTGTCATAGTTATTATTTTGGTTCCACGTTTCACAGGGTTGGAGGATATGGAATGGACGGTAGGTCTGGCAAGCAGTTTGCTGTAAACAAACTGATTGTCGAACTTACCGCCATTATGAGCCGCAACTAGTATGTTTGACTTCTTGTGTTTTTCAGCAAATCTGAATATATAGTTGAGAAAAAGATCGACGGGACACTTCTCATACTCTTCTGTTGCTTCCAGATTCAGCTTGAATATTTCAGTCCGAGCCGTACCGCAAGTCTCACACGGTGATGAATTGTCTATTTCCTCCTCCCCGCAGTTATTGCATACTAACATACTCACTAGAATATAAGGCAACATATCTGTTACGCGTCCTCCTTCCTCTTCACGCTTATCATGATTATAGGTTTCGATGTCGTAATAGAAGGTAAAGGTGGGCTTACGCTTGGCGAAAGCTTTATCTGTTGGAACCTTGATTTTCTTCATAAAACATTGGTGATTATCACCTTCTATTCCATACTTCTCGTCACATACTCCACATTTAATATGCATACAGTCATGCTGGTGACAGCCTTTTTTATCAGCTACTGTCTCACTGTCACATAATGTACATACTTTAAGGTACTTGCAGGTCTTTATGCAATTTAAGACATTCCGCATTATAGAAATCGCGATTGCATTTATCACAATGTAAAAGTGTAGATGCGTCGCCCGGTAAAGCTTTACATTTAGTTAAGCATTGTCCGCACCTGTATTCAGTGCATTCGTTTTGTAAATGGTTAATTAAATGGTCTGTGAAACTATAACACTGATGACAAAAAACAGGTCCCTGGACATTCTTAGGAACTACGCTGCCTAGAGCTATCTTGATTGAATCTCCAGAAAAGGATAATAATACTGGCTTCCTTAGATCATACCCTATTGCAAAAAAGAGGTAAGTCCCTATTCTGTTCGTGAGGCTTAAACATTATCTCGAGTTTACTGTTTATCTTTAGTAAAAACAAATATCCTGCACTCTAATTTTTCCTCTATTACGGCAAATCGTCAGCCTTTAGGGGAACTTCATAAGTCAGACCACAACGAGTTGCATCTTTACCTATTTCATGTAGGTCATGAGGATAAAACTATATATATTTTTTAAAGAAGATTGGCCTGGCTTTTAGGTACATGAGTGTGGTTTATAGCATGGCTACAGCTCGGAACTGCACATCCACACTGGCATATTTCCATTCTTGTTGTTATACTGGCGTGTACTGTATTATTAGGCGGGTGTATAAAGTTCACAGATGAAGTTATGATGAAAAATTAGGAAAAATTAATATCTGAACATCTACAATGAAATCATCCAACATGGCTTGGTCACCAGACTGAAAGAGTTCTAGAAAACGGTCCGATAAATATTGAGCCAGATTTGGTCGAGATATCTCTTCATGAGGAATTCGTATATGGAATTGCCCCCCCATTCCTATCCGTAAAAAGGAAACCTTGCCCGAAGGGTATATTCCCGATATGTCACTACTCCTCTTACCTGTTCTATCACACTGTGAATGACAGCTACTAGTACGTCATTAATGTTGCGAATTCCGTTAAAGATCTGGGTTGTATCGACACGTACTCTGAACCGGTGGTGGTGGTCGATAATCCCTGAGTTACGCGTAGATCCTTCACGTGTTACCTTTAACAACTCTGTCGAGAAAGGTGTAGGCATCAACCTCCTCCGCCTCATCGTCATGAAATACCTCTATACGTGAAGGACCCGCAACAGCCCCGTCATCTACAATCCGTCCAGGATACCCTTTCCGTTTTTGCTTTTTCTGGAAAAAGAATGAAAATTCATAAACATTCGTATACATACTATTATGTAACAGCATTTTTCAGTAATATTTTTCAGTAATATATAGAATAATTAGATTGTAACTTACCGACGAATCCGAAGTTGGGATATTCGTTTCAGATAAGGGGGTGGGGGGCTCTTCATGTGTATTTGGAGATTCTTTGGGGGCATCAGTGTTTAAGTCTGATTGGTGACGTTTGCGACGTTCAAGCTCCGCCAACAGTCTTCTCTTAACAGGCCTAATTGCATCCCGGCCACCTCCGACTTTGTTGACACAAGGGGTACTGGCAGTACCAATATTATCACACTGTAATGAAATAGCATTTATTATAAGTATTGCCTTATATATATATATATATATATATATATATATATATACTATATATATATATATCCGCAGCCCTAACTTTACATATGCTAAATAAATGTTCATCTGTTTCCATATATATATATATATGACTATTTATTGTAATAACGTCTATGAATATAATAACGCTTAAGAAACTTACTCTAGGTCGAATCCTATTATCAGTAGCTTGAGGATTAAGAAATAAGTTCATCTTTCTCTCCGCTTCAAGTAGAGGTCGCACATATTCCTCATCACTATCCGTCGATATGTCAAGAGCATCGCCATCAGTGTTCACTGGTACAGGAAGGGGTATTTCGTTCTCGGTCGGTTCAACCACCTTACGCTGTAAAATAAATATGAATATATATATATATATATATATATATATATATATATATATATAAAAATATATATATCTATATATATATGCTGCTGTGTTAACTAATTCTATACCTATATATATATATATATTATAATAATAATAATAATAATTTAACATCACTTACCCTTTTGCATGGTTTGATAGCATTCTGTCTTCGGCCATCATCAGCTTCGACTGCATTTTCATAGGTACCCACAGCTTCCGCTAATTCAACCTCGTCGACTACTTCTACGAGCACGGTTTCTGATACAGGTTCGACATCTCCACTGAAAGTGCGTTTTAGACCACGTTTTTGATTATTTGCAGCCATATTTTCGTTTTCTTCTACAATTCTTGTCAACTAACGTAAAACACTGAAACAGAAATGTATATATATATATTTATATATATATATATATATAAACATTATTACATATAGATATATATATATATATATCTATATATATATATATATATATATACAGCAGTATTACATTAGGAAAAAATATATGAGTTAAAACATTAAAACATGAGTTAAGCAGTAAAACAGTAAGTTAAACAGTAAAACATGAGTTAAAGCAGTAAAGCAGTAAAACAAAAAGCATACTATTCCCTTTGATGCCTAGGTAGCACCTCTATTGATTTACTGATTACCTTTACAAATTTCATAATGTTAATAATATATGAGTTAAAAGCAGTAAAACATGAGTTAAAACTAGTTAAACATGAGTTAAAACAGTAAAGCAGTAAAACAAAAGCATACTTGTCCTTTGATGCTAGGTATAGCACCCATATTGATTTACTGATTTACTGCTTTAAAATACGTAATGTTAATAAATATATGAGATAGCAGTAAAACATATGAGTTAAAGCAGTAAAGCAGTAACTTGAGTTAAAACAGTAAAACAAAAAGCATACTAAACCCATTGGTTGTATGTAACACTCTATTGATTTACTCTTTAGGTATGTAATGTTAATGTTTTTAATAAAATTTCGTACAATTGTAGTAAAATAAAATGATTTATATACCAGCTACTCTGGCTTTTTCTTCTTACATACAATTTTTAAAAATTTATAAATTAAAAAGTATTAAGTAAAAAGTATTAAGTAAAAATAATGTTAATAAATATATGAGTTAAAGCAGTAACGGAGGTTGAGAGCCTTCGAAGCTGAACCATCAATAAATCTGAGTCATCAAAGATGAACCATCATTATAGGAGACATCAAAGTTGAGACAACAAAATATCGTGTGAGTGTAAGTGTAAGTGAAAGTGACTGTGGGTGAGTGTAAGTGTAAGTGTCTATGGTTGGGTGTATAAGTGCCATAGTGTAAGTGTCTATGGATGAGTGTAAGTGTCTATGGATGTATAAGTGTCATAGTGTATGGTTGTATAAGTGACATAGTGTGTTTGTGTGTGTGTGTGTGTATGGGTGTGTGTGTGTGTGTAAGTGCAAGTGTCTATAGGTTAGCGTAAGTGTCTATGGGCGAGTGTAAGTGACTATAGCTGTGTGTGGGTGTGTGTGTGTGTGTGTGTATTCTGTCATGCTAGAAGTGCTAGAAAAATGCTAACTCATACTAGGAAGCATCCTAGCAACTTGTAATATACACCAATCGAATCCTCATACCTTATAACCTAGGGTAGACATCCATATTAGGGCTATTCTAGGCTCAAAGGAGGCTAGAAAGGCACTGTGTGGCACTCAGTTGGCACTATGTGGCACTCACTTGGCACTATGTGGCACTCACTTGGCACTCATTGACACTCACTCGGCACTCACGTGGCACTCATCTAATACTCATAGAACACTAATAGAACACTTACATATATATATATATATATATATATATATATATATATATATATATATATATATATATATATATATATATATATATATATATATATATATATATATATATATATATATATCTATATTTATATATATATGCTGCTGTGTTAACACTCATGCTCTATATATATATAAAGCTACCTATGAACAAACTTCTCTTGCTTAATGTTGGTAATAATATTCAAGTTGATCTTGTGGCTTTTAGCACAGGCAACGGCAGGTTTTTACTAAAAAACTCTCATCCTATATTGTCCTGTTATGTTGCTGTAACGTCACGTTCAAAATCAGTTTTTTGTATTTTAGATTTTGTTTCTTCATTCGCACACACTGCGTTAATAAACCTCCCCGAGTGAGATAAAAATAATGATTCCACGTTTGTCTTCGAAATCGGTTTAGATGAATTAGAGAAAGTATATCCATATCAAATACATTATAAAATATTGTAAATGTTATAAATGCTTTTATTTACAAGTTTAAATTGTATATTATGAATTAACTCCTATATGTGCAATATCCTGTACGAAACATTTAAAACGAAAAATATAAAAACTCTTCGAGAGAGGAAGGCGTGTTCAGGATTTCAGAGAGGATGCCAGATAGCATTTTATATATATATATATATATATATATATATATATATATATATATATATATATATATATATATATATATATATATATATATATATATATATATATATAAAATAAATAAATTGGACTAGTTAATAAATAAATTATATTAGTTAGCCCCTCGGAGGAAAATATTTATTATATTCTGGATAAATATTAAATAAATATTTTTATTTTATTTAATTAAAAATATGTTAAATTATTTTATTATAAATTTGAAAAGCTATGTATTATAACTTCAGGCTATGTTAATTATGAATAGTTATTTGGGAAGATTAATAAGGGCATGGAGATTTTGAAAAACTCGAATTCCCTTATTTATTTAGAATCCCTTTTGCACCTTATGGGTGAAGAGGAAGCTCTTGTACAAGGGCTGTAAAGAATATAGTTACATTGCAGACCTGGCCAGTTTGATGAAACAATATTCCTTTACAATATTTTAAAAAACCCAAATAATTCCTTTTGCATAAAGCGTATTATGATAAGTGGTATATATATATATATATATATATATATATATATATATATATATATATATATATATATATATATATATATATATATATATATATATATATATATATATATATATATTATATATATATATATATATATAGTGAAAGATGAATTTGAAAATATAGTATGGTTCTCGGAGAATCAATAAAATATTTGTTAAAAGTCTTTAAAAACAGCGTGTTTTCGTAAAAATATAATACTTGCCTTGAACTCTCGTTGTTTCAAGTTAAAATAATAATAATTACAACGTATGAAAGTACACCTTAGCTATTGGCCTTTCTACTTAGCGGTTCTTTGTGCGTGGTTCTTTGCTACGAATGCGACGGACTCCGCGGAACTTGTTAAAAAACGCGACGATGGCGAAGACGATGAATTTGCGATTCAACCCGACGAACGCGACGATGAATTTGCGATTCATCCCGACGATGAAAATAAATTAACAAAACGCAATATAAAACAAAATGGCGGACGCAAGTCAACAAGGTTATTACCATTAAAAAAAAAAAAAAAAAAAAAAAAAAAAAAAAAAAAAAAAACACCCATGAAGGTAGCTGAGTAAAAATATCCACCTGATTAGCGATTGTGCTCATCGCTGGTCAGGTGGTAAGCACGACCGGAATACCCCTGTTACTACTAATAATAATAAATGAATTATTATTATTATTATTATTATTATTATTATTATTATTATTATTATTATTATTATTATTATTATTATTATTATTATTATTATTATTATTATTATTATATTAAGCAGTTTTCTAGTGTATGTGTTCGCCTGCAAAAACGAAGCCAAAACTCCATTTGAAATTTAGAGAATCACCCAATTATCTTTCAGAGAAGTAATTAAGTCTTGTGAGTTTTTATTAATGGTCAAACTTCCTTTGTAACCTTCGACTTTATTTTCTATTCTTTTCGAAACTTCCTAATTTTATTCATAAGAATGCTGGCGAGAAAATAAATATATCTTTCCAGATCTCCAAATTGTTCGTTCAGTCTCCCATCCTATTTCATATTCGTTCGTTTCCACTTTTTCTCAAAGGCAATATTGTAAAAAGTTATTTTTCAGCTGCTGTTCTGAAATAAGCAATAATAAATATAGTGCAAAGAAATAAGGAAAATGAGTTTCCAAACTCACTCATCGGTAAACAAAAAGAGGGATTGGGAAGCCATTTTATTTTATTAAAATAGTCGAAAGTCCAATTTTGGCGTCTCAATCCCTCATAAAGTAGTTTCTCTCAAAAATAGTAAATTAAAAGTCTAAATTTTATTAACTTGTCAATATTCGGAAACGAAATCAGTGATTGAGAACGAAGGCTTAAAAGACTCGAGAAAGAAAAAGACTTTTTAAAAGAAAAACTCCGTAAGACTATATGCATTTTCAAAATGCTTTCATGGATGCCTTTCTTTATACCAAATCTGATAATAAATAAACAATAAATGGGATTGAAGGGTGTGTGAAGAATATGATGAAATAATTCCAGAGAGTAACACAAGTTAAAATAGAAGTGGAAAAGGGAGGAAAAATGAACCAGGGAAGAAATTCATGAACAAAAAAAAAAATGAAATAGAGTAAAACTAAATCATTTTAACAGTAAAAAGGATAGAAAAAATAAAAATGGAAAAGCAAAAGTTAAGAAAGAAAGAAAGAAAAGGAAGAAAAATGGGCAAGACAATACTTCAAAAAAAAAAAAGTCAACTAAATAAATTGAAATTTTATTAAAAGAAAAATATATTAAACTTTATTTTAAACTTTAAAATTAAATTTATGTCAATACCAAAGTATTGAGAATGCAATTAAGAATACAAATTCTTATTCACTTCTAGAGGAACATGAATCGATATGACCTAATAATATACAGTATATGTATATATATATATATATATATATATTATATATATATATATATGCTATATATATATAATATATATATATATATATATATATATATATATATATATATATATATATATATATATATATATATATATATATGTATATACATATATATATATATATATATATATATATATATATATATATATATATATAATATATATATATATATATATATATATATATATATATATATATATATATATATATATATATATATATATAACTAATATATATATATATATATATATATATATATATATAATTATATATATATATATATATATATATACATATATATATATATATATATATATATATATATATATATATATATATATATATATATATATATATATATATATATATATATATATATATATATATATATATATATATATATATTTTTTTTTTTTTTTTTTTTTTTTTTTTTTTTGTTTTTTTGGTGGTTGGTGTGAGTGTGTGTTTGACTTTTGGAGGTAACAGTTTGAAAAAATCGTGAATTCATAAAAATATTTAAATAAAAAAAATAATTTTTATAACTCGGCTGAAAAGCTTTTTGTGCAGTTTCAGCAAATAATTAGATTTTATAAACATAATCTCTGCAGGTTGAAATTTGTTATAAAAACACACACACGCTTTGTTTTAAATAGCCTGATTTTGTTACTTTTTCTGGTATTTTAAATACAATATTGTGATAATTTATATTTGTGAACATATTTTAATATTTTGAAGAGTTTAAATTTTGTGATTCTGCTATATAGATTGGCTTGTGTTGCAATCAACATTAAGTTTCTTTATCTTACAATACAGCGAACTTTATCGCTACGTTATTAGATTTGTCTGATGTTAAAATAGTCAGATACAAATCAAAAACTTATATAAATATAATTTAAAAATTATGAAATTTGTAAAATTAAATATAATTTGTTCCAAATGAAAAAATTACCTCTACCTTTTAAAAGTAACCATATTCTGTCTGCTCAAAAATCTCTACCAAAATGAGTCCGTCTCATTTCAATTTAAGACCTGAAGCAGTAGGTAGGTAGTCCATCTGTTTCGCAAAGCTTTTCAATACTAATTTAAACATATCTGCCTCTTCCTTATCGCATCATCGTTTAACTGCACTTCATAGCAGGGTTGGCAAAAAAAAACCACATTTTTTGAAAAAGCACAGTGGGCCCGGGTTTTTTTCGTTTTTTTTTCACCTAAAACCCGAAAAAAACTGGAAAATTGTTTTTTTCATTTTTCCTTTCCTTATCAGCAATAACTGCAACTTCATATTAATTTAATTGTTTGTTTTCAATTTGCTAAGTTATTATAAGTTTCATTATAACAGTAATGCCAAAGACTCTGGGATCCAGAAGAAAACTAGGAAATGAATGGACTGAAGTTCTGAATGTCTAAGGCACCAGCAAAGTAAAATGTAAATATTACAGTGATGTAATTAGCAATAAATTTGAAAGAATAAAAGTGCATCTGAAAAAATCTTGTAAGCGCTTGTCATATTCTGGCAAATCTAGTGAATCAAGTGCTAATACAACCGTTGAAAGTATGGATCTTACAGATGTAGAAGAAAGGGATTCATCTAATTTTCGATGGCTGCTAGACATTCAACCATGAAAACATGGTTATCTGGTATCTGACACATCAAAAACTCAAAAAATTGTCTAAATATATACCATTAAAATGCAACTGCACAAAAAGAAATTCTTGATAAAAAAATATCAAAGTTTTTTTTTATGCTAACAACGTCTCATTTTTAAGTGTTGAATTGAAGTACTTTGTTGAAATGATACAAACCTTGCCATCTCGAAGAAATCTAGCAGGTCCACTTTTGGACACGGCTCATATATATATATATATATATATATATATATATATATATATATATTATATATATATATATATATATATATATATATATATATATATATATATATATATATATATATATATATATATATATATATGTATATACACACATATGTATATAATATATATATATATATAACATATATATATATAATATATATATATATATATATATATATATATATATATATATATATATATATATATATATATATATACATATATATATATATATATATATATATATATATATATATATATATATATATATATATATATATATATATATATATATATATATATATATATATATATATAATAAGCATGTAAAGAGAATTAAATACATACGTTGACAAAATTATATATATATGAGTATATATATAATAATAATAATATGTAATAATATATATATATATATATATATATATATATATATATATATATATATATATATATATATATATATATATATATATATATATATATATATACAGGAAATATATATATATATTCTTTCAACAAATGATAAAATGAGCTTGTAAACATTTCACTAAGTAAAAAGTATAATTTCTAATATTTTTATTTTGTTTTACTATTTTTACATGCAATTATTCTGAAAAAAAAAAGTTTAGAAAAAACCCAAGTGGGCAAAAATAGCAGTTTCAAGTGTTTTCAAAAAAAAAACAGATTAAGGTTTTCAGGTCAGACCCCTCATGCCAACCCTGCTTCCACATACCCCATCACCATATTGGTTGTATATCCTAAAAGAGCAGGTCTCCTAATAGATAGAGGCTTTAGGAATGAAAATAGGTTTTAATGCATTCGTTTGCAAGTGTAGCGTATTGTAATAAACGGATTGGTGTAATATAGGTCATGGGTTTGATTCCTAAAAGAAGTTCTGTGGTGAAGTTCCTCCCCTTTATAAACTTAAAACTGTCAGGTGAACCTTAAAATAAATGAATACAGTTTCTTAATTCCTTTTAACACTCTTTTTATCTTTATAAGAGAAATGTCTTCCCGGTTTCCACAAATCAGTTTCTTCTGTTTGGCAGCATATGTAGCACATTCGACGGAAACGAAAATTCGCCCTATAAAGGAACATGAATTGCTTACAACCAAACATTTAGTGCTTTCCAGTGGAGGTTTTTGACTCTTGATCAGTCCGTCGAGTTTTCTTGGTTCAGGAAGGCCGTTTTTGAAGATTTTCGAGGTCTAGGTGAAATGATTCAGGAATTTTTTTTGGCCCATCTACGGAGCTTACCATAAGATAGACTTGTTTGGTTAGGGTAGGTTATGTTAAATTGGTTAGTATAAGTTATGGTAGTTTAAATAAGGAACTTTGTTTTATATTATTATATTAACAACTATTGATATGATGAAAAAGCATGGTTAGGTTAAGTTTTGTTATTATTATTGGGTCAGGTTATGTTAGGTGAGGTTGCATTTTCTTATATTAGCCTTGATTTATGCTAGGTTTGCTGTCACTTTCAGTTGGGTATGGTTAGGATTACTTCAGGATAGGTTATGTAGGTTTAAGCAAAGACTTTGTCTATTTTAGCAATTTTTCGTAATCTAGGCATCTAAGGGTAGGCATGTTGGGTTATAATATGTTGTTAAATTTAGGTTAGTTATATAGTAAAATAATATAGTGCTATAATATAAATATTTTGTATTCATAAGAATATTTCACATTTTGTGCATGATTTCAATGTCAGCGTATACGTAGGTTACTTAGAATATAATATGTATATTAAAGTATATAGTTCTTATACAAAGAAGTATTTATTGTTATGTTTGTATACTAATCAAAATATTTTTATATAATGTTCATATAGAAAAATGTTTCATATATTTAATAAAACTGTATTGCATGTTATTGTAACATCAGCATATTTTATGCTAAAATTTGTATAATGATTGTGAGTATGTAATAATTATGTAGTATGAAAAAATGTCATTAACCTTATAAAAGGTTTGTGGAAATACATATATGCAAATATATTCAACTATTGTAATGGCATGCTTTGTTGGAGGGTGGGGAGGGCTGGATGGTTTATTTGCTGCTTTAGGATCAATAAAGTATGATTTGAGACTAAATATTAAATGAAAGAATAAAAATGAAAGAAACTAAAGAAAAATTGAAATAAAAATTTAAAATAAAGTAAAAATAAATTTTAAAAGTTAGCAAAATTATTTATAATAAAAACAAAAAGGAAAATAAAACAAAATTAAAAAAAAGTAAACAAAAAGACAGTGGAAATGTCAACTAAAAGATAATAAAATTTCAAAATAATAAAATGAAAATCAGAATTATGTACTATGAATTCGTGCTGTAATGAACGATGGAGCTTTATTGAAATGGGGAAGAGCAGAAGAGCAGTGACCCCTTACTGCATGTATATGTTTTTGCGCTTTTGAGTTATCGTGTTTTCACGCAATAAAATAATTCTAAAGAAATATAGCAATGAAAGAATAAAAATTAAAATAAAAAATAAAATTAAAATAAAATTTAAAAATAAATTAGAAAAATCAAATAAAAATAAAAACTTAACAAAGCAATTAATATAAAAACAATAAAAATTAAAATAAATTTTAAAAGTTTTCAAAGTTTTTAAAATAAAATAAAAATAATAGTAATAATAATTATAATAATAATAATAATAATAATAATAATAATAATAATAATAATAATAATAATAATAATAATAATAATAATAATAATAATAATAATAATAATAATAATAATAATAATAGAAAGCATAAAAACAATAAATGATGGTGCATATATAAATTTATTTAATTGATCAATTGATAGGCGAAGGATTGGGGTGGGGTGAGGTATGCTTATAAGATTAAGTGATAAAGTGATTAAATGGTTTAGTGATTAAGTGATTTTACGTAATAAAAAGTAAATAAAAAAAGAACTATAAAAATAAAAAATAAAAAAATAAAAACAAAAAATTAACTTAAGACGAAAATTAAAATCAATAAAATTGAAAAATAATAAAACAAAAATAATTATTAAAAATTTTAGAAATGAAAATACAAACCAGAAAATTAAGATGAAAATATTAACACAGAACAAAATTAATAACAAAAATAAAAATAAAAATTATAAAATTAAATGAATGAGTCTATGTTTAAAACGAAAATGGGATATGAAACTTATAAAATATAAGTCACCCCATGAAAAGAACCGCAATTAAGTTACAACTTAAAAAGAAAATGTATCACATCATAGAATGAACAACAGGTTCAGTTACGGTAATACATGTTTATAATAATAATAATAATAATAATAATAAATAATAATAATAATAATAATAATAATAATAATAATAATAATAATAATAATAATAATAATAATAATAATAATAATAATAATAATTATAATTATTTATTATTATTATTATTATTAATATAAAATGTCTGTATCAATATTATTATAATTATCGTCATTTGTGTGTGTGTGTGTGTGTGTGTGTGTAAATATTATTATAAAAATGCTATATGTAATAGTTAGAATGAGATTATTTAAATAAGTGTATTATTAATATTACTTATTACTATTAATAATGTTATTAGCAAATAAACAGTAAACAATGTAAACTGTAAACCAACAGTAGTAATGTAGTAATAGTAGGTGGTAGTGTTTAGTGGTAGTGTTATTACTCAGATGATCAAAGAGTAAAACATTTTTAAAATTTAGAAAATCAGCCAATTATCATTTTTGCGAAGTAATTGAGTCTCGTTAGCGTTTTTTTTATTAATGGTCAGACTTCATTTGGAACCTTCGAACAAATTTTTAATTCTTATCGAAACTTCCTAATTTTATTTGAAAAATGCTGTGGAGAAAATAAAAATTCCTTTCCAGATATCCAAATGGTTCGCAGAGTCCTAATTCCTTTCCATTATTTTTCAAAGGCAATAATGTAAAGAAGTTTCTT